>JAGKTI010001094.1:0-13214 GCA_018397915.1 Birgus latro
GTGGAAAAATCCGGGGAAGATTTACTTAGCGCAGAGCGGATGAGCAGACGTCACAAGAGGGTAATGGAGGGGAGGTAGGGAGGGGAGGTAGGGAGGGGAGACAGGGAGGGGAGTCTAGAATGGGGGAAAATGGCTAAATTGTCAACAATGGATGGGAGTACTGATGACATTAGCAGCTCTGACTATTGTTGGACACTGACAGTGCTGATAGATGATACAAGTCACCACCTGAAAGCCCGGGGGAATTAAAAATAACACAGAGTCACTCAAGTGACGCCCCGCGGTATGATCCACTGCACCCGACCGTCACGAAAGTGATGACCCGCGGTTAAGGGGTTAATGATGACTTCCAAAATCACCACCGTGTAGCAATCAAACAGTCAGACATCAGGGACTTTTCACAAGGGGCAAACATGCAAAAACAGCAAACATTTCGCTCGTATCCTCCTGCTCATTTGTGGGGTTCCCAGATAGTGATGCATCAACGTCCACACCAGAAAGTACTCCAGCAAAAACAGCTGCTCCACCAGTCTCCCCCATCAAGCCTGTTCAACCCCCAGCCAGCCTATCCACTCACGACTCACGTCGATGAGCCTGCATCACCCACAACTCTGTGGTTCCGGGACAATTCACTATCAAGTCAATTCACCGTCAGACATTTCACCATCAAAACATGAACGATTCCCCGTCACGACAATTCGCACCTGGACGATTCCCCGTCATTCTATAAATACTTATTATTAATTAATCAATACTTTAATAACTATATTTCAGGGGGATCCATCAAAGTCTATGTTCAATAGCGTAGGCTTTGGATATTATTTATTAGTTGCACCATTAGTCAATAATTGTTTTTTCCTCGCTGTAGTCGCCTTGAGTTTGACTTGACGGCAAATTGTCCTGAAACCATCAGTCCTTGCTGAAGACTTCTTTATAGCTTTTTTTTTCCTTTATTGTTGATGCCTAATGGCTTTCAAAAATAGTTTCACACTGCATTTTTTTTTTTTAATGTGCACCGAAACTTATTCCTGGCGAAATACTCATGATGCTAGACGGCCATCATTCACGTGTTGTTTAGGTCAAAAGCTTGATTGGTAATGAGGCCTTTCAAGAGGCTTAGTGGCAATCCTTGGCGCTTAAAATTTTTATGGGGGGTATTAGGGGGCAAAACTAATCGGTTAGGTTCAGGGGAGGCGGTAGCTCGATCGGTAGAGAGTTGGCTTGCGGTCCCGTGGGACCCAGGTTCGAATCCTCGCTGGTGCAGGGAACAGTTTAAGGATTTGAATTTCATTAAATCAGGCTTTACTGATCTACCAGAAGACCCGCCGACATGTCGTAAAAATGACCCCGCTAATACCAATACACCAGTCCTGTATGAGACAGCCCTAGCATGTATTCAATATGGACGGTGGGTGTTAAGCGCCGAAGTGGTGACATGTAGATTGTAGGAGGACGACTGGGCCTTGATAGCAGGCTGTGAAGCCTATGCCCAGAGACGGACACATAAAAAAAAAAAAAAAAAAGTTAGAATGCAGTATGCAGTGATGTGTCCTGTCGGTGAGATCGTATGTAAACACACGTCTTGAGTATCGTAAGACAGACATTTATAATTATCCTTAACTATATTTTAATGAAAAATATGAGGCTCATAGAACCTAACCCCCTATTTTACATGTAAATATATGTCATATTTTAGCTAATAGTGTAGTAACGATAATTACAATTTCAGTTAAATAAAATACACTAAAAGCATTAGGCCTATTTTATGTCCCTGCGACCCATCAAAATTCCTCTAGTTTGAGAATCACTAGAGTAAGAGAACAGGAAATGGGTGTTAATCGATTTTCCAGAAAAATTGATTTTCCGGCATTTTGAATTCCCCACGGCTTGCGGATAATCAATGTTCTACTGACAAGTCAAAGAAACAGAACTAGATATACCCTCACAAGTGGAACTGACTGCGGTAGGGATTAACACATCTGAAGGAAAAGTAACTGGTGAATTTATACATGCCACCCAAACCAAACACTTGGGAAAGTGGCAAATATGAAGACCTGGCAGAAAGTACAATTCAGAGTTCAGGAGCATTACCACACAGAATGGAAGAGGAATCTAAAAGATTTATATTAACTGGAATTTCAATACAAATATAAATTGGAATACTTCAGATGCAGGAAGCCATGAAAGCTGTTGGGATCAAAAGCTCCTCAATCTTGTGCAGGAGTTTTTCCTAACACAACATGTAAAGAAAAACACCCAAAAAAGAGGACTTGATGATCAATCAGTACTAGATCTTATATTTACTAGGCAAGAAAATGATATTGACAATATAATGTCTCACCCTCCCATCATCCACCCACTTGGTGTAGTGGTACTCTGTTTTTAGGGTAGCTCTACAGTGAGTGGCAAGCCAAATGATTTTCCATAAACCAGGAAAGTATTTACAACGCTGGGTGGTAACCTTATAACCAACCAACATGTGTTCCCTAAGTGGCAACAAGTGGGTTGACAGAGGGTTAATGCCCCTCCCCAGAAAACAACTACAGTAACTAAAAATACAAACAAGAAGCCTCGGACCAGGACTGACCAAAAGGTGACAAATAAAGACTGAACAAAGGACATGATACAGAATGTAAGGGGTGCAAATGATGAGGTGAAAGAGACTGTCAGGTGCTTGAGGGTGCAAAAGTGGATGTATGTGGATTAATTGAAACTAAGTGGAGAGGTGAGAGTGTGAAAGAATGGGAGTATGGATGGGGTATATGTGTGGGAGTAAGGATGGGGTATATGTGTGGGAGTAGGTGAGAATGAGAGGGCAAAAGAATGAGTGTGTATTGTTGTGAATAACAGATGGAAGGAGAATATAAGTGAGTACGGATCATTTGGCTCAAGGATTGTGTGGGTAAGATTGAAAGTTGGACTACAAATGTGGGCAATTGTGTGAATGTATGCACCAATGCAAGAGAATTCTGAACAAATGTGGAAGAGTGCATGGAAAAGTTTGAAAGTAATGAGAATGTTTTTGATTGGCAATATGAATGGTAAAGTAGGGAATGTGAAGGTGGATGGAGTAGTTGGTGAGTGGGGTGTGCCAGCTGAGACAGGTGAGAATGGCAGTGCTTTAGTGGACATTTGTGCCACGAGGGGGTTGGTGATAGCCGATACCCTATCCAGGCACAAAATTATCCATAGGTATACGTGGCGAGTGATGAGAAGGGTTGGTGGTGAACTGAATGAATGGAAGGCAATGACTGATTATGTGTGTATGGAAGAAAGGATGCAAAGGTGTGTAATGGATGCAAGAGCATATAGCGGTTGGGGGAGTGGACCTTCTGACCACCACTTGGTGGTGGTGAGAATCAAGGTCCAAGCGAAATGGAAAAATACATGAAGGGAAGGACAGGAGGAAGTGGTATATGCAAGGAGGAAGAGAAAAAGGCATAATATACGATAAAGTGGAAGAACAATTGGGTAAACATGGATTGGAGTAGATGAGGGGCATCAAAGGTGTGTGCAAGATATTCACAGAAGAAATCTGTGCAGCATGTGAGGTGGTGTGTGGAGTGATGAGAAGATGAAAGGAGATGCAAGGAACAGCATGGTGGAATGAAGAGGTGAGACAGGCTGTGGCACAAATGAAGAAAGCATATGGTGAGTGGATGAGAAACAGAGGCGTGGAAAAAGTTGAGAGACAGAAGAGAGAGTTATATCCCATTGGCACCCAGTGTCCTCAACATAGGACAGAAATGGGCATTTTCAAAACCTAATAAAGAAGGGAACCCTGGGGTAGGTACCTATGAGCTTCGCGTCTATGAGCCGATAGGCACAGGGCAGTACGCCTAGCACCCTTACAGCCAAATCCCCTGCACAGAAGCTGTGGGAGCCAATGGGTTAAACAAATGCAAGTCTGTCAGTTTCTCTAACCCACTGGTGCCTAGTGTCCTCAGTATAAGACAGCGCTGGGCATTTTCAAAATATAATAAAGAAGGGAACCCCGGGGTAGGTACCTATGAGCTTTGCGACTACAAGCCACTAGGCGCAGGGCAGTACACCTAACACCCTTCCAGCCAAATCCCCCGAACAGAAGCTGTGGGAGCCAGTGGGATATGTACAGAGGAAGAAAGAGGTGAAAAGATTATTAAGAGAGAATAAGAAGAGAGTGAATAAAGAATTTGGAAGGAATTTGAGTGTAAATGGAGAGAATGTAAGAAAATGTTCTGGAAAGGGGTAAAGAGAGTTAGACAGGGTGGCAAAGAAGTTAGTTGGGGTGTGAAAGATAAAAAAGGTAGATTACTACTGGAGAAGGGAGAAAAAGTGAGCAGATGGAAAGAATACTTAAGGAACTGTTGAACACAGAGAATGAAAGTAATGTGAGTATAAGTGGCTGGGGAATGGTTGAGAGAAGAAGAGATGTGAGAAGAGAGGAAGAAAACAATAGGATGGAAGTTGTGGAAGCAATAAAGAAAGTTAAAATGGGGAAAGCCTCAGGAATTGATGGAGTGTCTGGTGAAATGCTGAAGCGTGGGAGAAAGATAGTAGTAGAATGGATGTAGAAGATGAGCATATTGGCCTGGGAGGAAGGTAGATTCCAGGAGGATTGGAAGTCACGTATAATTCTCCCTTGTACAAAGGAAAAGGGGAAAAAGAAGTGTGTGGTAATCACAGGGGCATTTGCCTTCTTAGCGTAATACGAAAAGTATATGGAAGGATACATATTGGCAGAGTTAAGAAAATAACAGAGGAATTGGTTGAAAAAGAACAGGGAGGTTTTAGGAAGGGAAGAGGTTATGCAGATCAGATATTCATTCTTAAGTGGAAAAGTTTCTAGAGAAGGGAAAGAAGTTGTATGAGGCCTTCATGGATTTGGAGAAAGGATATGACAGGGTGGATAGACAAGGATTATGGAAAGTATTAAGAATATACAGAGTAGATGGGAAGTTGCTGAATGCTGTGAAGGGTATGTATGAGGGTGCTAAGACTGCAGTCCATGTGGATAGTGACCTGAGTTAATTTTTCTACTTGAAGGATGGATTGAAACAGAGATGTGTCATGTCTCCATGGCTGTTCAATCTGTATATGGATGGGGTTACAAAAGAGATACAAGGTAGTGCAGTGGATGTTAGGGGTGGCCCTAATGAGAGGGGGCAGTATTTGGAAACTCCCTGTGATGCCATCTGCAGATGATACTGTGGTGTTAAGTGAAGACAAAGGGAAGCTGCAAGGCTTGGTAGATGAGTTTGAGAGAGTGTGTAAGAAGTGGAATCTAAAGGTGAATGTAGAGAAGAGTAAAGTTATGGTCTTCCAGAGAAGTGAAGTCAGTGAATATACAGTGAGGCTGGATGAGGAAGAAATGGAAAATGTGAGTGCATTTAAGTGCTTGGGTAGTGTGATGAGTAAGGACGGAAGTTTGGAGGGTGAAGTGCTTGAAAGGGTACAGCAAGGAAGAAAGCTTGCTGGTTCCTTGAAAGCAGTGCAGTGATAAGGAACAAGGAAGTGAGCATGGAAGTGAAAAAGTTACTACATGACAGTATTATGATACCCACTCTAATGTATGGAAATGAAGCTTGGACCTTGCTGGAGGGACACAAGAGTGAGAGCAGTGGAAATGAGTTATTTGAGGAGTGCCTGCGGAGTCACACAGAGAGACAGACTGACAAATGAGGATGTGAAGGAGCGTTGTCGTGTGGATGTGGATGTGATAAGGAAGCGTTAGGAGAAACACACTGAGGTGCTTTGGCCATGTGGAGAGGATGGAGAGTGAGAGACTGATGAGGAGAGTGTATGTGAGTGAGGTGGAAGGGGGGAGAGGGATGGGGAGGCCAAGGATGAGGGAGAGGGATGGGGAGGCCAAGAATGAGATGGAGGGATGGAGTGGAGAGGTGGGTGTGAGCTGGCAGCAGGGCAGTGAAATGGTGGGGGACAGGATGACATGGAGGTGATTTGTTTGTGACCACCCCTTTTGGGACTAAGGAGTCTGGCAATAAATAGATAGATAGATAGATAGACTCTCCATTCAGCCAAAATGACTATGCAGTATTAAATTGCAACTTCAGGATTCCATATGATATAGTTAACAGTAATGAGAGTTACAAAAAAACCTAAACTACAAAAAGGGCAACCCCATGACCTAAAGAAGAACTTCTTAGAAACAGATTGGGAAAAGGAGCTTAGAGGACAAGATTTAAATGTTGTATATAGAAAATTCCAAAATTACATCCCTCAGTACAAAGAAACAAAATTGAAAATAAAGAAAAGGTTTAACACAGAATGTAGAGAGAGAGAGAGAGAGAGAGAGAGAGAGAGAGAGAGAGAGAGAGAGAGAGAGAGAGAGAGAGAGAGAGAGAGAGAGAGAGAGAGAGAGAGAGAGAGAGAGAGAGAGAGAGAGAGAGAGAGAAAAAGAAAGAGAGAGAGAATTTGCTGTGGAAAGACACAGAAGACACAATAGTGAGAGGGCATATAACTACTACTGTATAAACAGGTAAGAAATGATTATACAATGACAAGGAGAGAAGCTCAAAGACAGTTTGAAGAGGTCATTATAAATAAATGTAGTGAATAACCCATTTCACAGCTACATCCAAAGCAAAGACAAAGTTAAAGATAAAAAACACTGAGAGAATTTGCTGTGGAAAGACACAGAAGACACAATAGTGAGGGCATATAACTACAGTACTACTGTATAAACAGGTAAGAAATGATTATACAATGACAAGGAGAGAAGCTCAAAGACAGTTTGAAGAGGTCATTATAAATAAATGTAGTGAATAACCCATTTCACAGCTACATCCAAAGCAAAAACAAAGTTAAAGATAAAAAACAGTCCATTTCGGACAAGAGGATCATCTATACACAAGACAGATATTTGTGAAGCACTAAATAAAAATTTCCAATCAGTTTTTTCAGAAGAAAATAATTTTGAAAGAGATGATATGGAACATGCATGCCCAAACATATTACCAGATATACAAATATCACAAAAAGAAGTATAGGAAGAGTTAAGTAAATTAGACAAAGGAAAAGCATCTGGTCCTAATGAAATTTCAGGTTGGGTGCTACATGAATGTGCAGAGGTTAACTTAAGCAGACCTTTATATTTAATATTCAGGGAATCCTTAGGTCTAGGTAAACTATCTGATATTTGAAAGAAATCAAACACTGTTCCCTTACTCAAGAAGGGGAACAGACAGAATCCACTCAACTACTGACCAATATCACTGACCAGTGTTGTAAGTAAGATACTAGAAAAGCTGATAAGAAATGTTTGGGTAAAGCATCTAGAAGAACACGGTATGATAACAGAAAGGCAGTTCAGTTTTAGAAAGGGAAAGTCATGTGTTACTAATCTATTATGCTACTATGATAGAATTACAGAAACATTTCAGAAAAGAGGATCGGTGGATGGTATCTATTTTGATTTCAAGAAAGCATCTGACAAAGTACCATACCAAAGACTGTTATGGAAACTGCCCCATCAAGGAGGAATCCAAGGCAACCTGTGCTGTTGGATGCATGATTTTCTCAGAAAAAGGGAAATGAGAACAGTACTAAGGAGAAAATACTCATCATGGAGAGAAGTGACTGGCAGACTTCCACAGGGCTCAGTGCTGGCACCACATATGTTATTAGTATATATAAATGACAGACAATAACACTGGAAATGGAAGCTATCTAAATATGTTTGCGGATGATGCAAAAATACAAAGGAAAATTACTAACACAGATTCCTGCTGAGAGCTACAAGAAGAACTAAATAAACTTCATGAATAGAGCAATAAATGGCAAATGGAATTTAATGTGGTCAAGTGTCATGTAATTAAGTTCGGTAAAAGCCAAAAAAGACCAGACTGGGATTGTAAGGTAGGAAGTTCAACCCTTCACATATCAGAATGAGAGAAGGACCTAGGAGTGATCATCAATAACAAACTACCTCCAGTTGACCACATCAGTAAGAAGGTACGTAACATGTATACACTGATTGCTAATATGAGAATAGCATTCACATATATAAATGAAGACATGCTGAGAAAGATAATAACATCATTCATAAGACCAACTTTGGAGTATGCATCAACAGTTTGGAATCATCTCAAAAAACAATAGATAATATTGAAAAAGTACAAAGGGCCACTACAAGATGGGTACCAAGCTTAAGGGATATGTTATGAAGAAAGACTAGAAAATATTGAATCTACAAACACTACAGGAGGGAAGGAAAAGAGGAGAAATGATTATGCTACAAAAATGCATCTCAGGGAAAGAGAAAATAGACATAAACGACCATAAATGCCCCCACCATCCGCCCCTCTCCCGGGGACGACTCTGGAGATGCCTGAAACCACTGTCTGACTCACTTCTTCATTTCTGCAACATTCGCGGCCTTTCCTCTAATATCTCTTCTGTTGAGCATCAACACTCCTCCTCTAAACCTCACCTTCTCTTCCTTACGGAGACTCAGCTGTCTGAGGCAACTGACAGCAAACCCTTTTCTGTATCCTCCTACTTTCTCTATACTATTTCAAAGCCAAAGGTGGCTGTTGTGTATATGTACGCAACGATCTATCTTGCTCTCGTGTTCCTGAACTTGATTCTTCTGAATTCTCTACTCTCTGGCTTCGGCTCTCCTGTCATTCTCTGACTAAACATATCTGAGCTGTTTACTTATCTCCTAATTCTACTGACTATCAAAAATTCTTTGACTATCTTACTTCTACAATGGAACACATACTACCCATTTGTTCTTTCTCTGAAATCTCCATTCTAGGAGATTTCAATGTTCAACACCACCTTTGGCTCTCCTCTCCCTTCACTGATCCACCTGGTGAACAAGCCTACATCTTTTCTGTCCTTAATGACCAAGAGCAGCTTATACAGCACTCTACCCATATCCCTGACAGCCTTGAAGAGAGTTCCGACCTCTTCCTGACAACTAATCCGTCTGCTTATACTGTTAATCTTTACTCTCCTTTGGGCTCCTGCAATCATAACCTTATCACTTTAAACTGTTCTATCACTCCGGTATGGCCTGTGGACCCTTCAAAGAAACATCGTCTGTGGCACTTTGGAGTTGCAGACTGGAAGGCCCTCAGGCAGTACTTCTTTGATTTTCCCTGGAATGATTATTGCTTCCAAGGCTGTGAGCCATCTGAGTGTGCTCTGTGCAGTACAGAGATTATTCTCTCGGGCATGGAAGAATACATTCCTTTCTCATATCCTTTGTCTAATGCAAGAAAGCCTTGGTTTAATCACGTTTGTTCTAATGCTGTCCGCAACAAAGAAAGGGTCTATAAAAGGTACTGGAGCCAACCTACCCCTGAGTCACATCTTTTTTATGTTTCTGCCCGGAATCGTGCTAAGTCTGTCCTTCGCTCTGCTAAAAATAATTTCATCTGTACTAAATGCTCTCAACTCTCCAACTCGAATTCTTCCCACTCCTTCTGGCACCTTGCCAAAAACCTTTCTAACAACTTTACCTCAGCATCCTTCCCTCCTGTTTTCCACTCTGATGGCTCTGTAGCTGTTTCTTCTACTGATAAAGCAAATAAGCAAATCTCTTCACTCTGACTTTCTCCTCCAATTCCACCTTAGACGATTCCGGTGCTGTTCCTCCATCACTTCCCCCCTCTGACTTCCTCATGGCTGACAATAAAAAATTTCTTCAGCTGATGTACTTTCTGCTGTCACTGGCCTCAATACTAACAAGGCATATAGGCTTGATGGAGTCCCTCCTGTTGTCCTCAAGAACTGTGCTTCTGTGCATACACCCTGCCTAGGTAAAATCTTTCGCATTTGTCTATCAACTTGTACCTTTCTTTCTTGCAGGAAGTTTGCTCTCATTTAGCCAGTCCCAAAGAAGGGTGACCATTCCCAACCCTCTAACTATCGTCCAATTGCTTTAACATCCTGTGTCTCACAAGTTTTCAAGTCAATTCTTAACAGAAAAATTTTAAAGCATCTTTCCTATCACAACCTTCTTTCTGACCGTCAGTATGGGTTCCGTCAAGGACACTACACTGACAATCTTCTAACCTACCTTTCAGACTCCTGATCATCCTCCTTTCGGGACTATGGGGAAAGCTTTGCCATTGCACTTGACATCTCAAAGGCTTTCGAACGAGTCTGGCATAAATCTTTAATTTCCAAATTGCCCTCTTACAGCTTCTATCCTTCTAACTGTGCCTTCATCTCTAACTTCCTTTCCAGTCGCTCTATAGCTGCTGTTGTAGACGGCCATCGCTCTTCTCCTAGATCTATCAACAGTGGTGTTCCTCAGGGTTCTGTCCTATCACCAACTCTCTTCCTTTTATTCATCAATGACCTTCTAAGATGTACAGCTCCGGTCAGAATTTCGTGATACAGTCAGCACTGCCAACGCCAAAGCGTCTGGGATTCAGAGATCGAGAATTTCGACTCGTGTGTCTGACACACCCACCCAACCACCCACCCACCCACACACACACACACACACAGAGTGAATATACACCTAAGGCATGGTAACGAACATCGATAGAGTGTCTCTCTATCTCATTACAGTCACTACCAATATTTCTATGCAATATGTAATCTACTGTATATCCTTCTATATATGTAAATGACTGGAAGTTTTATTATTACTTTATTTCCATGTCACATGAATTAATGTGGTTGGGCAACATAGGATTACATTTGCCCAGCATACATCTTATACTTGTATAGTCATAGCTAGGAAATGCTGACAGGTAACATTTTACCATATGCTTTGCCCTTTGCAATTGACCTTTTAATTTCAAACTACATTTGTGTAGTTAAACTGATGATGAAAGTATAGGACACCTGTGTCTCATGTGTAAGCTATGAAACGCACGATGGTTGGGTCTCCTTACATTTTGTCTAAGCTATAGGTTAATCATATAAATGACGGGTGCTGCCACAACGTGGATAAGTGTCTTATTTTAAATTATTATTGGTAAAGTGAAATCAGTATATTGTATTCTCTCTTAATATTATAATTGTAATAATAAACACTGAAGGGGATGAAATACTCAGTTGCTTTGATATTTATTATTACCATACGTAATATCCAGTCCACCCACCATTTTTCACAATCACTTTCACTTGATGTAGTGCTGCCTACTTCTTCCTTAGCCTTTATCATTCTCTTTCTGAGCCTGCCCTCCTCTCTTCCTATTTCTCCCATCTTTCCTGTCACTTCTTATTGCTTTTCTTTCCTTTACAGGTGGCTTTACATTGAGTGACAAGCCAAATGGTTTCCTGTAAACCAAGAAACCATTTACAACGCTGGGTGGTAACCATATAACCAAACCATACGTGCTCCCTACGTGTCAACAAGTGGGTTGGTGGAGGGTTAGTGCCCCTCCCTGTAAAACATAACTCAGAGTCAAATGGCCACCCCTTATGGGATTATGGCATCTGGCAATAGATAGATAGAGATAGACTTTCTGTAGCCTCCTCGTCATTAATGCAACAGGCGTTTGCATCAGTTAGAGAATTTCGACTCACGTGTCTGACACTGATAGAGAGGGAGGGAGGGAACATCCGAGATTTCTTTGTATCATACGGATCTGGGGGGTACCAATCCCCCGGAAAATATCGACAGGAAGGAGCGAAACCTGGCGTTGAGAGACAGCAGCATCGCTCTGCGCAATAGTGGGCTGTCTATACAAGCTATTGCTCAGCGACTTGGTCTGGCACCAAGGACCGATGCCAAGTGGATTACGAGGTGGAACACCAGCGGAAACCTAAATGACCTGTGTAAGTTCAAGTTGTGTGCATACCTGAATTTGTTATAGTTCGAGTATACATAAGATATAGTGTGTGTGAACAATTATTGATATTTTACCTATGAGGTTACAGTTATTATATTGACATTTTCAACATATAAATAATCACATTCTATGAAAATACATATTGTCTGCGATTACATCTACAGCCATCAACAACTGTCTTGTGACCTGCATTACTGGTTGGTGATGCAGTAGTGTAGGGTATCAGATGTTTAGTCCTGTCATTAATGAGGTCTGTGTTAAGCTGTTAACATGCTATGATGGTTAAGTGTTGTTCACGGTAACTTATGACTTACAGTAGCATTATAATATAGTAGTAGTTCATATTTACATGTTATCAATGTTTATATACTGTAGTGCATCCGAACCTGGCTGTAGCAAAGACGTGACCAAAACGCTATCATCACTCCCACCCTCCCGTTCTCAAATGACCATGGTATATGAAATGCATAGGAGATTATTAGTTTTTCCACATAACCATTAACTACAAATCCATATTATTGGTTCACACATTAAGCATAGCTGGTGATTAAACTATCTATTACATTTAGTGTCCATTAACATTACAAAAAGATTTGTATTATGCGACATATCAATGTGTTACATGATTCCTCTTCCACCATCTGAGTATGCCTTGCGCATTACGAAGGTTATTCTCTCGGGCATGGAAGCATACATTCCTTTCTCATATCCTCTGACTAATGCAAGAAAGCCTTGGTTTAATCACGCTTGTTCTAATGCTGTCCGCAACAAGGAGAGGGCCTATAANGTCCATTAACATTACAAAAAGATTTGTATTATGCGACATATCAATGTGTTACATGATTCCTCTTCCACCATCTGAGTGTGCCTTGCGCATTACAAAGGTTATTCTCTCGGGCATGGAAGCATACATTCCTTTCTCATATCCTCCAACTAATGCAAGAAAGCCTTGGTTTAATCACACTTGTTCTAATGCTGTCCGCAACAACAAGAGGGCCTATAAAAGGTACCGGAGCCAACCCACCCCTGAATCACATCTTTTATATATTTCCACCCGGAATCGTGCTAAGTCTGTTCTTCGCTCTGCTAAAAATAATTTCATCCGTGCTAAATGTTTTCAACTCTCCAACTCGAATTCTTCTCGCTCCTTCTGGCACCTTGCCAAAAACCTTTCTAACAACTTTACCTCATCATCCTTCCCTCCTCTTTTCTACTCTGATGGTTCTGTAGCCATTTCTTCTACTGATAAAGCAGATCTTTTCGCTCAGACTTTCTCCTCCCATTCCACCTTAGACGATTCCAGTGCTGTTCCTCCATCATTTCCCCCCTCTGACTTCCTCTTGACTGACATTAAAATTTCTTCAGCTGATGTATTTTCTGCCATCACTGGCCTCAATACTAACAAGGCATATGGGCCTGATGGAGTCCCTCCTGTTGTCCTCAAAAACTGTG
>JAGKTI010001094.1:27953-53303 GCA_018397915.1 Birgus latro
TTGTTGAATGAGGAGTTTGATTGGGATAGAGAAGGTTTGGAGCCAGCTGATCCAGTGTTTGGCCCTTGGCCTTTGATTGACGCTGCTACTGTGAGGGAAGCAATAGGCAGGATGCAACTGGGGAAGGCAGCAGGTGTGTCTGGGCTGACTGCCGAAATGTTGAAGGCCTCAGGAGATACTGGGGTGAGGTTAGTCACTGACCTGATAAACATAATTATATATGAGTGTGTTGTCCCAGATGATTGGCTGAAGAGTGTAATTGTAAATGTGTACAAAGGAAAGGGTGATGCCCTGGAAAGGGGAAATTACAGAGGTATAAAGCTCTTAGATCAGATAATGAAAGTAATGGAGAGAGTTCTAGAAGGTATGATTAGAGAAAGAGTGAATATCGACGAGATGCAGTTTGGGTTTATGCCAGGCAGGGGGACCACTGATGCCATATTCATTGTTCGACAGCTTCAGGAAAAATATATTGGAAAGAAAAGGGAATTGTATTTTGTTTTTGTTGATTTGGAAAAGGCCTTTGACAGAGTCCGTAGAGAGGTGGTGAAGTGGGCAATGAGAAAGCTAGGGTTGGAAGAGTGGCTGATTAGGGAGGTTATGGCCATGTACATGGGTGCTCGCACCCAAGTAAGAGTGAATGGAGTTTTGAGTGATGAGTTTTCCGCGAATGTTGGTGTGCATCAGGGGTCAGTTTTGAGTCCCTTGTTGTTAATCATGGTGCTTGAAGCCCTCTCATGTGACTTCAGAGATGGACTCCCATGGGAGATGTTGTCTGCTGATGATTTGGTGTTAATTGCAGAGAATGAAAAGGAAGCAGAGGAAAGATTTAAGAAGTGGAGAGATGGCATGGGGCAGATAAAACAAAAGTGATGATATCTAGGGTTGGTGGCGGTAAAATCAGAGAGGGAGAGTGGCCATGTGCAGTTTGCCACAAGGGTGTGGGAAGTAACTCCATCTTGTGTAATGTTTGTGATAAATGGGCGCATAAGAGATGTAGTGGCATTAGAGGCAGACTGCGAGATAATGCCGATTTCATGTGTGCGGCGTGTCGGGGAGAGCAGGTGGAGATTGTTAGGCGTGAGAGGGTTGAACATGCTGGTGAGTCTCTTGAGTGTGTGGAGGAGTTTTGTTATTTGGGAGACATGTTATGTGCTGGAGGTGGGGCTGGAGTTAGCTCGGTTGCTAGGGTGAGAAGTGGTTGGAAGAAGTTCAGGGAGCTGTTGCCTCTCCTGACATTGAGGGCACCCTCCTTACATGCTAAGGGGTCTTTGTATGCAGCCTGTGTTAGGAGTGTGATGCTGTATGGTAGTGAGACCTGGGCAGTAAAGGAACAGGATATTCGCAGGTTTAAACGTACAGAAATGACAATGATTAGGTGGATGTGCAGTGCGTCCCTGCGTGCAAGGCCTGGGGGGGCTGGGTCTACGATGGAAGAGTTGAGAGGTAGGATGGGACTGGAATGTATTGGTGTTGTGATGAGGAGAGGTAGGCTGAGGTGGTTTGGACATGTGGAGAGGATGGGGGATGATAATTGGGTACAGAGGGTGAGAAGTGTTAACCCGCCGGGTTCCATCGACGTACGATGTACATTGCTACTTTTTTCCGCGGACAGACCCAACGACGTGTATCGTATGTCACGCAATTGCAAGGCCCATTGTGTGCTCATTTTTCAACATTCGCGGGTGATTTTTGGTAGGCATATGTGGGAGACCTTCCTCTACCTGCTGCCAAGTGGGGATACTGCTTGGCCCCTCCTAACCCCCCATCCCCCCATCCCCCCACACTGGGTAATTCAACTGCTAGCAGTAACCTAGCCACTAAAGGTATGTTGCCCCATGGTCTCTCTAATGGCGAAATTCACAGTGAAAGTGATTCCTACAGTGGAGGACAAAGAAACAAAGAAGCTAGAGGTAGAAACAAACAGAAGTGATGAGGTGGTAATGTCATAAAGGAAGGTGCCATATACTGGGGTTTTAGGTAAGTGAACAATGCTTATAAACGCCTATATTACTGTGTGAAAACCATTATAGACTTTTACTACACATAAATTCGTACCAAATAAATGAAATAAATACGTAATTTAAAGTGGCCTGAATTAGTTAACCCTTCCATAGTTCATTTTCTTAGCCAGGTACCCTGAAAAAGAAGGAAAACATAAGGTTGAGTGACACCTGTATCAACATTTTTTTACCTCAGGATCGCAATTTCACTATGAATTTTCGATGTTTCTCACCAAAAGCGAAGGTTTCAGCCAAAAAACAAAAAATCGAAAATCGGTCGGGATCTGGGAGTAGGCTGGGTAAAAAACCAGTCGGGACTTGGCGGGTTAATATTGGGGGAGAGGTTGGGAGGGGTACACCGAGAAAGACATGGGACGAGGTCATTAAGTGTGACTTAAGGGTTAAGGGACTGAACAGGGAGGCTGCCAAAGATCGAGCAGCATGGAGAGCCGCCATTTGGTGACCAAGGACGACGCATGCAAGCATGTTGGAGCCTTCAAAAACGAAACAAAACGATATGATGAATAGCAAACATCCATCAGCTTTATATACTACGGTACTTCCTCGTTTTTTAACGCATTCTACTTCAACGCCTCGTTTTTTGGGCAAAAAAAAAGTTTTCGAGTTGTCTCACACTTCGACACTTTCCCCGAACTTCGACGCTTGACACTCAGCAGACGACGCATACCATCAGTAGGTGCACTCCCGTTTGTAAATAAAGATGGCGACCACTCTAACTCCGTACTACAACTGCTCCAACTGTGAACTTTTTTCTCTCCTATGGGGAGGTTGAACTTCACCAAATTCATTGTGTTAAGCAATGAAACATTAAAGAGTATAGTGACAAGGTTGTAGTTTTGTTCGTAAAACCGCTATGAACATGTTAGTGATGGAGCATCTACCTCTAAGCTAAGATGAAGTATTATGTCTTCCATCATCATTGTGTATATAAGAATGGTTATCAATGTGTTAAATGGAAGTTTTGTTGACACTTGAACACACGAATTTTATCAAATAAATTTCTTCAATCAGTGCTTGACCAGGCAGCCTCTGCCATCTTGAATGTTTTGGTCGGTCAGCTGATCTGCGTCTACTGACGAACAAATAAACAAGGCAATATTCCGACGCCTATTAGGTAAACTGGTTATAAGACTTTATTTCTTGCTTTAACGTTTTTTAATACAGTACAAGTCCATTAATACGAATACAGATAATCCGAAAATCTGAATTTTTGATGAAGGCTGGAAAAAAAAAAAAATCTATATTAAAAAACTCAAACTGGGTGTCAAATGCACTGAAGTGATGAGTGGTGTGGCCATGGATCAGGTAATGTGTGGATTGGCAACCCCTCATAAACAACCGACCACTTTTGGATCTGTATCGTAGGTTTAAGGAATTTTCCACACTAATACATATTAAGTTTTTGTGCTTTTATAATATGTGCATATTACAGTATTATTAACCCTGGACTTACTCTCTCTAATTGAATTTACCTGCCTACAACTGCTTTTTTCAACACTACGCATTACTGGTGAGTCAAACAACCCATATCTATCTATCTATTGCCAGAAGCCTCAATTCCGCACGGGGTGGCCACAAACAAATCGCCTCCATGTCGATCTGTCCCCCGCCATTTCACTACCCCGCTCCCAACTCACACCCCCCTCTCTCATATACCTCTCCAATCCATCCCTCCATCTCATCCTCGGCCTCCACCTCCCTCTTGCCCCCTCCACCTCACTCACATACACTCTCCTCATCAGTCTCTCACTCTCTATCCTCTCCAAATGCCCAAACCACCTTAAAGTGTTTCTCCTAACGCTTCCTAACATGTCCACAACCACACAAAACTCCTTCATAACTCAGTTCCACAGCTCTCACTCTTGACTTCTGTCCTTCCAACAGGGTCCAAGCTTCACATCCATATGTTAGAGTTGGTATCACAATACTGTCATGTAACAACTTTTCCAGGTCCATCCTCACCTCCCTGTTTCTTATCACTGCTTTCAACGAACAAGCAACCTTCCTTCCCTGCTGCACCCTTTCAAGCACTTCACCCTCCAGACTTCCATCCTTACTCATCACACTTAAATGCACTCACATTCTCCATATCCTCCCCATCCAATCTCACTGTACATTCACTGGCTTCACTTCTCTCGAAGACCATCACTTTACTCTTCCCTACATTCACTTTTAGATTCCGTTTCTTACACACTCTCCCAAACTCATCTATCAAGCCTTGCAGCTCCCCTTCGTCTTCGCTCAACAACACAGTATCATCTGCAAACAACAGTACAGGGAGTTTCCAAACACTGCCCTCTCTCACTAGGGCCGCTCCAACATCCCCTGCCCGACCTTGTACCTCTTTTATAACCCCATCCATGTACAGATTGAATAACCATGGAGACATGACACATCCTTGTTTCAATCCACTCAGTTTGCCATCCACATGCACTGCAGCCTTAGCACCCTCATAGATACTCTCCACTGCCTTCAGCAACTTCCCATCCACTCCATATATTCTTAATACTTTCCACAATCCTTGTCTATCCATCCTGTCATATGCTTTCTCCAGATCCATGAAGGCTGCATACAACTTCTTGCCCTTCTCTAGAAACTTTTTCACTAAGGATCTAAGAATGAATATCTGGTCTACACAACCTCTTCCCTTCCTAAAACCTCCTTGTTCTTCTCCAACTAATTCCACTGTTATTTCCCTAACTCTGTCAATAAGAATCCTACCATATACTTTTCCTATTACACTGAGAAGGCAAATGCCCCTATGATTACCACACACTGCTTTTTCCCCTTTTCCTTTGTACAGAGGAATAATTATACCTGACTTCCAATCCTCCGGGACTCTACCCTCCTCCCAAGCCAATCTGCACACCTTCCACATCCATTCTGTTACTATCTCTCCCCCATGCTTCAGCATTTCACCACACACTCCATCAATTCCTGGGACTTTCCCCATTTTAACTTTCTTCATTGCTTCCACCACTTCCATCCTACTGATTTCTTCCTCTCTTCTCACAACCCTCCTTCTCCCTGCCATTCCCCAGCCACTTATACTTGCATTACTTTCATTCCTTATGTTCAACAGTTCATTAAAGTGTTCTCTCCATCTGTTTACCTTTTCTCCCTTCTCCACTAGTAATCTTCCATTTTTATCTTTCACACCCCCACTGACTTCGCTGGCACCCTGTCTAGCTCTCTTTACCTCCTTCCAGAACATTTTCTTACATTCCCTCCACTTTGCACTCAAATTCCTTCCAAATTCCTCATCCACTCTCTTCTTGCTCTCTCTTACTGATCTTTTCACCTCTCTCCTCCTCTCTACATAACATCTCTTAATTTTCCTATTACAGTTCGTGTCTTCAGTAATACATTATTAAGTAAAAAATTTGTGCAATACGTAAAGTAATGTTAATATGTGCCATATTGTATTATGAATGAATGAAATGTGATCCATTCAGTAAAATTTCAGCTTAAACAAGAACTTAAGTGTCTTTGGGGTCCCACACAAAAATCCGAAAAATCTGATAATCCGAAATGATTCTCGGTCCAGTGCCACTCAGATTAATGGACTTTTACTGTAGTACTTTAACTTGTACATAAACTTACCAGAACAGTAATGTAAATATTTAACTTACAAATTCAGTACTGTGGAAAAGCAGTACAGTGAATCACGTGATCAAAACAAACCGTTTTGGCTGTGTTCAAGGGTTTGGCCTTTCAAAGGCCTTTATAACAGTTTTAATGTCTCTTCAGGTACATGTTTATTGTGTTATGCTGTTTTAGCACTAGTAAACACTCTTCATTTAATTTTGGGTAGGGCCTGTTTGGTGTTACAGTACTTTCTGATAGTGTAGATACATGTCCCACGGGAACGCTCCTCTATTTTTCCCATTGATTCTTAACTTCACACTTTGGCGTTTCACAGTTTGCGTGGTTTGGGGGGAACATGCAACCTGTGAAAAATGAGGAAATACTGAACTTTGTTTTCTTCATTTTTTAAAGCTGCGACTGAAACAAAGAAAAAACATTACCACTTTACCACACGGGCACAGGTGTTCCAAATACAGTACTCTATTAGAATGTGTCTTTCAAAGGATATTTATTAAACAGATTACCACAGACACCAGGCATTTTTAAAATTGTACCTGTGAAATAAAGATTTGTTACATCACACATACTATCCCTCCAACAGTTACCACCAAGGGCAAAACTCGTTGTCAAATGCTCCTACCACTCATCTCACTTTTGCCATAATTTCAAATTCATTACTGATATGGTAGGCTTGGATAATTTCAGTTAAGTTAGGAAAGGATAAGTTAGGTTAGATTACATTAGGCTAGGATAGGATTGGTTAGATTAGGATAGGATAAGTTAGATTTGGATAGATTAAATTGGGTTTGGTAAGTTATGTCCAATGTGTGGGCTCTCTAGATTGGGTTAAGTGGCAATCCTAGATGGTCAAAATTAAGGGAAGTCTGAGGGGCAGAACTCCCCAGTTGGGTTCAGCTTGGTGAAGATTGGGTAGATTAGGCTGGATCATTAAGTTTCCTTTAGCTGTGATTGTTTGATGCACTGATGCATCCTATCAACAAGATTGTCAGTAATCAATGTATCCAGCTGGTGAACATGCTGCTGCGACTGGCAGCTTCTTTAAATATCTAAAAATAGGTATATTTTGCTTTTCCTATCCACTTTTTGCCATCTAAAATGAACAAATTACTATCTGTGTTGCACACTGTAATACAATTACATTCCTGAAGATTGTGAAATTCCAAAACAGTAGTTGGAATCACTGCACCCTTGTGGCAACATTTTACCAAAAAATGTTCCACAAGCTTTATTTTTATGCCTATAAATTTTGCTGTTCACCACTTGTTCATTCATATAATCCTTTAAAAGATTTTAATTACTTAAAAATATGAAAAACATGTGCAAAGTAAAAAAATATTGCTTACACAAACTGGTTTAACTTACTGCTTAACCCGCCCAGTCCCCCCAACGTACGATGCATGTCATCACTTTTTTCACGCTCAGACCCACCAACGTGCATCATACATCAGCTAGTTGCAAGGCCCATTGTTTGCACATTTTTCAAGATTCATGGGTGATCTTTGGTAGGCATATGTGGGAGACCTTCTTCTACCTGCTGTCAAGTGGGGATACTGCTTGGCCCCACCTGACCCCCCCTCCCCCCACACTCGGCGATTTACCTGTTAGCAGTAACCTGGCCAATAAAGACATGTTGTGGAGGACAAAGAAACAAAGCAGCTAGAGAAAGAAACACACAGAAGTGATGAGGTAGCAATGTCGTAAAGAAAGGTGCCATATACTGGTGTTTTTGGTGTGTGAAAACCAATATAGTCTTGTACTACACATAAATTCGTACCAAATAAATAAATAAATACGTAATTTAAAGTGACTTGAGTTAGTTAACCCTCCCATAGTTCATTTTCTTTGAAGCCACGTACCCTGAGAAAGAATGTAAGGTAAGGCTGACTGTCACCTGTAGCAACATTTATAAGCTCAGGAGGGCGACTTCTCTACGAATTTTCAATGTTTCTCACCAAAAGCAGAGGTTTGAGCCAAAAAAAAAAGTTGAAAATCAGTCGGGTTCTGAGGGTGTGTTGGGTATAAAATCGGTCAGGACTGGGCGGGTTAACTCCTAACCACCGGCTAATGTGTATAGCCGTCACGATTCAGGGTGCTGACAGCATATACTGCACGAACCTTTCTGCCACCCTCTGAATTTGCAACCATTTTCTATGACACCCATCAGGTAGGTAGGGACCCCAGGTACCCCACCGATGCATGGTTCAGTCTGTACATGGCACTTGTACCGTAAGGAGCCATGTCGTCTTCTTCGTCATCGTCTGATTCTGTATCACAGAACGCAGGGCCGATAGCCCCATCAACCCCACAAAAGTTTTGCCCTTAGTGCTGGGCAAAGAGCTCAGTGATAGTGAAATTGACTGTGCCTTGGAAGACACAGTGTCCTTATGGACACTTAGTGAAAGCACGTCCTCGGAAGAGAGAAGGAGCTTTTATGTCAAGAGCGACCTCTCTTGCCCTGTGACCCCTACCCACTCTCAGATGCCAGAAAAGGTTCTCAAACTCCTGCAGGAGGAGGGCAGGGCCTTCAACAGTGAGGACTTCACTGAGGAAGAGGAGGCAGGTGACTCAGTACACAGGCAGGTGAGCATGGAGTTGGTGGTCATCTGCGGAATAAATGCCGACAAGCAGCTTCACCATCACGCTAGCCACCGGCTCGCCAACGTCTTGCCCTCCAATGTTCACCTTCACCTCAGCCGAGCACCTCAAGGGTGGAATCATCACAACCAGGCCCTTCATGAGTGGAATTTTCCACACAGGCCCCATGTGGTGTTACTCAGCACCAAGCGTCTCCCCAGGGAAGGTCCGAGTCAGGTGAGTCATCACCCGTTTACTGCTCCACCTACCACATCTCTCCCTCTCCTTCCCCCTCACCCCCTGTCCATGGGAGTCCACTTGGGCATGCAGCAAGCAGAAAAAATGTCCTGCACATGGCAGATGGCCTGCTTTACCACATGTGGGTAAAGTCGATACCTTTGTCTGGAAGGATGAAGCAGGATT
This sequence comes from Birgus latro, assembly GCA_018397915.1. Classification (NCBI taxonomy): domain Eukaryota; kingdom Metazoa; phylum Arthropoda; class Malacostraca; order Decapoda; family Coenobitidae; genus Birgus; species Birgus latro. Next base: position 36,584 of record JAGKTI010001094.1, read on the forward strand.
TGAGCCGTCTGTGCCGGTGTTCGACGAGAAGGGAGCACATGTTCAAGATGATGAGCTTCCTCCCAGGCTCTGGACTATTTGTAGTAAACAGTAACCTCTTTAAGACCCGGACGCCCAAGTCCTGGACACCTCAAGTCCCGTACATTTTGGGCTTTGGTCCAAAAATGGCCAAAAAAAGTCAAAATGCAAAAAAAAGCCGATATGTGTTCATCCCTACTCTACATTTGCCATGTGGTGATGAACAGCTGTGTTTTGGCGCGTAATTCCAACAAAATCCACTAAAGCACCCCAGCTTCCTCCCTACTTCCCGCCTACCTACCATCGTAACTGAACACTCATCTCCATGGTTGCCCACGTGCTTGTTTTTGAGGTGGACAGTGAATAAACTGCAATACCTCGCCACTAGACCACATGGGAATTTACAGAGTTGTGCAGTGTTAAGAAATCAGAATTCAGAGTGCAAAGGATTAAGTGTGGAGTGCAACACTGGCATGTTGCAACTGGCATGGCACAAGTAAGAACAGAATGTGCAGTGTCAATCAATTATAATTCATGGCGTGTTGCAACTGGTGTGGCGCAAGTAAGAACAGAATGTACAGTGTCAATCAATTATAATTCATAGTCCAAAGGATTAAGTGCAGCGCAACACTGGATTACTGTACGTGCTTCAAGTGCACCTTCACCACTGTCACAGTCATAAAGGAGGCTAGTTAATCTATGCGACGGTCACAGATGTGTTGTAATTACCTTGTACACTGCTAAATATTTTCCATACTCTCTTCTGATTTCCCATTCTCTGGTTCCTTTTCATTTATTTTAAGGTTTCTGTCCCTTATTTGAGTGAATAGGGTCTTAAAAAGGTGCTGTGCATGTCAGGTAGGGAGTTATTTAGATGGTTTTCAAAGTTAAGTTGGGTTGGAGTCTATAAGTACCTGTCCAGGGGCATTTTTCCAAAGTCCCGGACAAAACTAAGTCCCGGACATGCCTTTGGCTCTGTTACGTCGGATCTTGGAGGGATTACTGTATTCAGGGCTATTTTCACAACTTGGCTTTCAAAGTTAAGTTGGGTTGGAGTCTATAAGTACCTGTCCAGAGGCATTTTTCCAAAGTCCCGGCAAAACCAAGTCCAGGACGTGCCTTTGGCTCTGTTACGTCAGATCTTGGAGGGATTACTGTATTCAGGGCTATTTTCACAACTATTAAGCAATACCTGATGGGAGAAATAAATTTCCACCAGGCTATGTGTGTGCGGTGGCTGGACGTGGCTGCCAGTGAAAGCATGCACATGCAGGACTGGATACCTTTGGAGGTGGGGGAGTTGTTTGTGTGGCTAGCCCTTCCATGATGATAGCACATGTAAGAAAACATATGCTCCATGCCTACTGGTCAGTAGATGAACTCGTGGGCACACCTGTTTTCAGTAAGTATATGGCCCATGACAGGTACCTGGCTATCCTGAGGTTCTTCCATTTCCAGAGAAACTACGGACCTGCACCGAACGACAAGTTGTGGAAAATTGGACCAATCCTAACAATGCTGAAGAAGACATTTTCCAGGGTTTTTAATCCATTTCAGAAAGTGGTAACTGACGAGTCGCTGGTGTTATTCAGGGGCAGGCTGGCATTAACTCAGTACCGGTATGTGCCGCCCAAGCATCACTACTTTGGCCTCAAATTCTTTGTGCTTTGCGACCGCAAAACTGGATATGTGCTAGATGTGATAGTTTATTTGGCAAAGATGTTGATATACCTTGTGACAATCCTCACTGTTTCTCGGCATCAGTCATGAAAGTGCTGATGGAAAGGTATTTCCATCAGCACCACTTTCTGTATACTGATAATTATTACAATGGCCTGGCACTGACCAAGTAGGCTATTTGCTTGAACATGGTACTGGGACCTGTGGAACTGTTTGGCCAAACAGAAAGAATTTCCCTGTATTTCCAGCAAATACTGAGAAAGGAGCCCTTCTTACCAAGAAATGTGACATGTTAGCCCTTCTCTGGCATGACGAGTCGGGTTAACATGCTGTCTACAGTACATAAGGGTGTGTTGGAGGAAACTGGAAAAACAGACTACAGGACCAGGGAACCCGTGTTGAAGCCAGATGCTGTCAACGATTATAATATCATGCGGCTTGTTGATAAATCGGACATACAAACTGGTGAGGCTGATTGCCTACGTAAGTCCTGCAGGTTGTACAAGTAGGCGTTTTTATACCTTCTTGATATCGTCGTCCTGAACGGTTTCATACTGTTCAAGGAGCTCGTCAGGAAACTTCTCTCTCTATGAGAGTTTGAGAAAGAGCTAGCATGCGAACTCCCTGAAGAATATTCAACTGCTCAGGTGCCAGGTGCTAGGCGGGCGACAACGATTACAGCATACAGGCTAAGCTGTGTTGAGTATTTCCGACGGCACAGGCTGGTAGATATTGGCCATAACACAGCAGGTCGTCAGGCATACAGGCAGCGCCACATCTGTAACACGACCAAACACTGTCCCCCGGCACAAAAAGAGACAGTCTACCAATGTGCAGAAAGCAAGGTCTCCCTATGCCCTACATGTTTTTCTGAGTATCATTCCAAGCGTGATTACTGAGCAGGTATGTGAGAAAGAATAAATAGTATACAGGTATGCACAAGTATGTGTATTTTTACAAATACAGTAAGTCCTCGTATTTCGACAAATTTTACTTTGACGCTTCATTTTTCGCGACAGAAAAAAATTTCCGACATGTCGCAAACTTTCTCACTTTTTCCAAATTTTCGATGCCGCTTCCAGCCGGCAGCCAACACTCAGTAGACGACGCATACTGATGCTCATTTGTTGGTGGCCATCTTGCGACCACCCTGCCCTGTATCGATACAGCGGCGGTACTACAAACCCAAGCGCCATTGTGTTTTTTGTGCTGTCCTTGCCTCGCGGCTCGTGATTTCCTGACCCATATCTAGACGTCTGAGATGCAGCGGGTCAGTGAGGTAGAGCGCACAGAGTGACGACCTGAGGTTGATGTTGCACAGCCACCGCCAGAGCCTAAGGAGAAGCGGCCGTACAGGGTAGGCAAGAGGCATTGCCAGTACTCAGCGGCCGACAAGCAGAGGATTTTGCAGGTCACTGAGGAGGGGTTGACAGCCCCTGAGATACATCACCTGACTGGGGCTCCTGACAGCACCATGAGGACACTCAGGAAAAACAAGGCAACTCTTAAAAAGCAGGTGAGTGCACGTCAAAATAACAATAAAGTAAATGTGTCTGTGTTTTTTTCCCTTAACCTTTATTTGTGCCACTGTTTTTTTACTGTATCAATATCCACCTAATGGAGTTAGTTTTTAGAGTTAATGAACCAAGTGTTAGTTAGAACAATTCAGGGGAAAAATATACAGTAGTGTAATGAAAATCGGTAACACTGGTTACTGTTACGCTGCATTATATACCCCTAAGGAAGAACAAGGAACTCTCAACAAGCAGGTAAGTGCATGTAAAATAACAATAAAATGAGTCTTTTTTTTTACCCTTAACCTTTATTTGTGCTACTGTTTTTTACTGTATCAATATCCACCTAATGGAGTTAATTTTTAGAGTTAACCAACCAAGTGTTAGTTAGAACAATTCAGGGGAAGAATATACAGTACTGTATTGTAATGAAAATCGGTAACATTGGTTACTGTTACATTGCATTATATACCCCTAAGGAAGAACAAGGAGCCTCTCAACAAGCAGGTGAGTGCACGTAAAATAACAATAAAGTAAATGTGTGTTTTTTTTTTTCCCCTCAACCTTTATTTGTGCTACGGTTTTTTACTGTATCAATATTCACCAAATGAAGAGTTTACTGTTCATCCTTAAGAGTTTGCTGTTTAAGTGTTGCCTTAAAATATTTTTTCTGGGTACAGTAGATTTTAGGCTGCTTTGCATGCATGTGTATTTATGCTAATAATTTTCCTAAGGTTACGATCCAGATTAAGTTCTTCCCATCCAACAAGACTGTGATTGTGGGATCATCTGTGATAAGACATGTAATGGCCATAATAGAGGGACAACTTGTTCGCTGGCTCAACAGCAGGAGCTGGGCGGGTGTGAGCATCTCTACGAGGACAATCAAGGATGAGGCAATTAGGATATCCCAAGCAATTTGCCGCAAGAAGAATATAAACCCGCCACCCATGTTCAGAGCTTTCTCAGGGTGGCTCTTCAGGTTTAAGAAAAGGTACGAGGTGAGGTGCGCCGCATACCATGGTGAGGCTGCATCTGATAACATTGATGCAACTGCAAGGTTTCCAAAGGAGGCATGCAAGATTATTGAGGAGGGTGGGTATTCATGGCACCAGGTGTATCATTGTGATGAAACAGATTTCTTCTGGAAGTGGTCAGCAATATTCACATACGTGACGAAGGGACAGAGACAGGTAGTTGGCACAAAGATGAACAGAGAGAGGCTGAGCATCTTACCTGCAATGCTTCCAGCTCACACAAGATGAAGCCACTAATAATTCACAAGTTCCATAAACCACGGCCCTACCGACACTGTAACATGAACAACCAAAACGTTTACTGGGAGATCACACCGACAGGCTACATGGTGGAGAGTTTGTCACACAAGTGGTTTGACCAGTACTTCCTTCCCGATGCACAGATGCACTGCAGGAATGTGAATCTGGCATTTAATGTTGTCCTTTTTATGGATAATGCAAGGTCACATGCCAGATATCTTGTCAGCTGTCACACAGACGTCCAGGTTGTTTTCTTACCACCCAACTTCAAAACTCCAACCACTAGACCAAGAGATCATCGCCAATGTTAAGAATATGTTCTACTATATGGTGCATGCCAGACTCAGGCATGAGACAAGTGACAGTGCAATTTTGCAGCAGATTTAGGAAGAGGAGGAAGATTCTGACAGCTGTGATGACCAACACCACACACCCGCAGCACTGTCTCCCAGGCCAGAACAGTCTAGAGGAGCCCAGACCAGGCCCATCCTCAAGGCCAGACCAGCCTCCTACCATAACCACACCCCCACCACCACCTGCCCATTTTCGACCTGGTAAGACAGTAAGTCAGTTTTGGAAGGACTTCACCATGAAAAATGCTGTGGATATCATGGTTGAATGCTGGAAAAAAATTTCCCCAGCCACTATAACACATGGGTGGAAGAAACTTTTCCCTCACCTGACTATGGAAGACACAAGCATACACACCGAAGAGGTGGACGAAACGGCTGTAAGACAACACTTGACACACTACGACCTAGACTCAGTGTGGTTGACATAACAGAGGAAGAGATGAACTCTAATGAAGACAATGAAAGGCCAGAACACACTGCACAGGAGAAGATGACCACCCACAAATTGTCCCACAGCCTGTCCACCATAACCGACATGGCAACAACCTTCGAGACATACACCGGGACTATGCCTGAGGCTACCCAGATCCTACCCACCTTGAATGATCTGAAGTCTCAATTGATGGCTGTCTACAACAGACACCTACTGGAGCAGAGACAAGCCAGGATCACACGTTTTTTTAATGTGACAAAGAATGTGGCTGCTATTATGCAAGACTTAGACGTGACAGGAGAGGAGGATGAAGGAGGAGAAGTGGACAGAGAGGAAGTGGAGTTGCTGGAGCCTGAATTCGACTTTGAGGGCTTCAGCTTAGGTGATAGGGCTTCCCCAGAGAGCCCCATGTCACCTAGTAACTAGCCCATCCACCCTCAACACACCTTCACCTGCCACTCATGCCAATGTTTACTTTATTTCTGGTAAGGATTTTTGGAGTTGCAGCTCTTTATAACAGTTCTAATGTCATTTCAGGTACATGTTTATTGTGTTATGCTGTATAAGCAACTAGTAAACACTCCATATTTAATACTGGGTACAGCCTGTTTGGTGTTATAGGACTTTGATAGGGTAAGGTAGCTGTCCCACTGGAACGCCCATCTATTTTTCCCATTGATTCTTAACTTCACACTTCGTTGTTTCACGTTTTGCGGCGTTTTGGCGGAACATCAAAACAGCGAAAATTGAGGACTTACTGTAAGTGAAATGTTGGATAAGTGATTTATAGTAAGTGCTATAAGTGTTTTATAAAAGTTCTACAAGTGCAAAGCAATAAGTGTTACTGTTTATTGGATATTGGTGAAAAAATTATTGGAAATACCTTGAGTTTGCCTATGTGTTACCTGAAAGAAAACCACTTGTGAGCGGGCCAGAAAGAAATTACCTGGTTGGCTATAACTAAGTTTTTTTCCACTCGATACTCAAGAAAATAGTGCTGAAAATGAGCATCAGCGTATCTGTGATGTGAAGTACAAACAAGGTACAGTAACTTGTACGTATAAAATTTGTTAGATTTTCACAATGCCCCTGATTTTTACAAATCAGTCTGAATTACAGTACACTCGACCCTCAATTTCCCGGACGAAAAGGGGGGGAGACCAGCCCGGGAATGGCAAAAGTCTGGGAATCGCAAAAGTACTCACCTGGTAGGACCCCACATACCATTCCCCAGATTATTACCATACTTTGTCCGAATTCTGCAATACTGTCCAGCAATTACTGCGATATTCTAGAGCATTCTGGAATGTAGGCTACCTATACCAACAAAACTAACATACACAGTACATAAAATAATAACACTGACACAATAACAATAATAATAACAACGGACACAAGAGCTATTTTGCTAGCTACAACCCTAAGAATGGTTGTTTAGACAGTTGTTGACAAGAATGTGGAAGGTACGATAGAAGAATATCAGAAAGCCGAGGAAAAAAAAAGGAAAATTAACAAGGAATGGAACACCACGAGGTGAACCAGCCACGCTCATCAGCTGACTAAGGAAAACACACATTCGATCTTGGACCGAATCGGCAGTTTTAATCTTTATCACTATATAGGTTTGCACACCTAATTATTTGAAATTCAGTCAAAAATTTGTGCTTAATTTAATTATTAATAGAAAATCAGGATTCATAGCAAAAATTTCTTAAGTTAGCAAAATTGTTTTGCCTCTAGCCTAACAACTCACCCTGACGGATTTTTGTTTTGTAATAAATATTGATTTATATTGCAGATACATTTTTTTGAACTAAAAATAAATATTTTTGCAAAACAGAAGTCTGCCAAGGTGTGCTGACGAAGGTGAACCAACCACTCTCATCAGCTGACTTAGGTAAACACACAATCGATCTTGGACCAAACCAGCAATTTTAATCTTTATCACCATATATGGATGCACACCTAATTATTTGAAATTCAGTCAAAAATTTGTGCTTAATTTAATTATTAATAGAAAATCTGGATTCAGGGCAAAAATTTCTTAAAGTTAGCAGAATTATTTTGCCTCTAGCCTACAACTCACCCTGACGAACTTTTGGTTTGTAAAAAATATCGATTTACAATGCAGATACATTTTTTTATACTCAAAATAAATATTTTTGCAAAATAGAAGTCTGCCAAGGTGTGCTGACGATCTAAAAGGGGAAATACAGTAATCCCTTTACTATTCAGACGTCCAATACTCGGACACCCCCACTACTCGGATATCATGGGCTGCCCAACCCCCAAAATGCCCAAAAATGTTTTTTTTTTTTTAATTCGAATTTTTTGGACTGCGTCAGGTTGAATTTCCTGCGCGCGCCGATCGGCTGTGTTTACGCGAGTGGTGCCTGTCTGTCGGTCCCATTTCCCATTCAGTTGCTGCCTCGTGAACAACTCTGACAATGGCGGCCGAAGTGATTGCTTTTGTGGTGATACCCTACCTCCTACAGGGCTTAATGCTGCTCTTCACCTTCTTCATCATGTGTGTGATGATGGCCCCACCACCTGAGAAGAGGAAGAAAGTGGTTCTGACTCCGGAGAAGAAGAGGGAAGGGTATTGGAAAAGATGGACGCCGGGTGGCCGACATCACGGATTCGTCGTGAATTCAATCTCCCTTGCTCCACCTTGTTTGATATCAAGAAGTCCCGAGACAAACTACAGCAGTACACGGCTTCAAGACCAAACGAAACGTGGAGAGGAAGGTGATGTTTAGTCCTAAGTATGCAGACATCGACCGATCCACGCTGATTTGGTATCGACAACAACGTGATGCTGGTGTGTTGGTACGTGGCATGGAGATGAAAGCTGCTGCTGAGAAGTTCACAAGGCTCCAGGACTTGTCGCTAGACCACACGGGAATTTACTGTTATGTACAGTGCAGTGAAGTGATGTGATCCCAATTATGCAAAAAAAAACGTTGTGGAAAGTGTTGGTGAAAAGTGCTGGTGATTGTAAATTGCAGAGGTTGTGTAGTGCAATTTCTTCGTGTCAAAGTTTGAGATGATAGAGCGAGTTATACATCAGGACGGCGGCATCTTTTTCGTAAGTACCCTAACTTCATCAAAATTCCTTGTTTTGTTCTTTCCATATCATTAATCTCATGCATAAACTGTGTGCAAGATGATTTCCATAATGATTTTCATGTCTAACCTGTTTTCATCATGCTGTAAATGTGTTAAAAAATTACCCTAAATGTTAATCATAATTTCCTGCTTGCAATTTAATTTTTTCATGCATGGTTTTTAAGTGCAACAGCTATGAAAATGGTGAAAGGCAGTGAATTTCATGTCCGGTCCTAACATAACCTAACCTAACCTATGATTACCATAAAGATTTTCATGTCTAACCTGTTTTCATCATGCTGTAAATGTCTTAAAAAATTCCCCTAAATGTTAATCATAATTTCCTGCTTTCAATTTAATTTTTTCATGCATGGTCTTTAAGTGCACCAGCTATGAAAATGGTGAAAGGCAGTAAATTTCATGTCTGGTCCTAACCTAACCTAACCTATGATTACCATAAAGATTTTCATGTCTGTTTTCATCATGCTGTAAATGTGTTAAAAAATTACCCTAAATGTTAATCATAATTTCCTGCTTGCAATTTAATCTTTTCATGCATGGTTTTTAAGTGCACCAGCTATGAAAAAGGTGAAAGGCAGTGAATTTCATGTCCGGTTCTAACCTAACCTAACCTAACCTAACCTAACCTATGCTTACCATAAAGATTTTCATGCCTAACCTGTTTTCATCATGCTGTAAATGTCTTAAAAAATTACCAAAAATGTTAATCATAATTTCCTGCTTGCAATTTAATTTTTTCATGCATTGTTTTTAAGTGCACCAGCTATGAAAAAGGTGAAAGGCAGTGAATTTCATGTCCGGTCCTAACCTAACCTATGCTTACCATAAAGATTTTCATGCCTAACCTGTTTTCATCATGCTGTAAATGTGTTAAAAAATTACCCTAAATGTTAATCATAATTTCCTGCTTGCAATTTAATCTTTTCATGCATGGTTTTTAAGTGCACCAGCTATGAAAAAGGTGAAAGGCAGTGAATTTCATGTCCGGTTCTAACCTAACCTAACCTAACCTAACCTAACCTAACCTATGCTTACCATAAAGATTTTCATGCCTAACCTGTTTTCATCATGCTGTAAATGTCTTAAAATATTACCAAAAATGTTAATCATAATTTCCTGCTTGCAATTTAATTTTTTCATGCATTGTTTTTAAGTGCACCAGCTATGAAAAAGGTGAAAGGCAGTGAATTTCATGTCTGGTCCTAACATAACCTAACCTATGATTACTATAAAGATTTTCATGTCTAACCTGTTTTCATCATGCTGTAAATGTGTTTAAAAATTACCCTAAATGTTAATCATAATTTCCTGCTTTCAATTTAATTTTTTCATGCATGGTTTTTAAATGCACCAGCTATGAAAAAGGTGAAAGGCAGTGAATTTCATGTCCGGTCCTAACCTAACCTAACCTATCCTATGCTTACCATAAAGATTTTCATGCCTAACCTGTTTTCATCATGCTGTAAATGTCTTAAAAAAATTACCAAAAATGTTAATCATAATTTCCTGCTTGCAATTTAATTTTTTCATGCATGGTTTTTAAGTGCACCAGCTATGAAAAAGGTGAAAGGCAGTGAATTTCATGTCCGGTCCTAACCTAACCTAACCTAACCCATCCTAACCTAACCTATGCTTACCATAAAGATTTTCATGCCTAACCTGTTTTCATCATGCTGTAAATGTCTTAAAAAATTACCAAAATGTTAATCATAATTTAGTGCTGGCAATTTAATTTTTTCATGCATGGTTTTTAAGTGCACCGGATATGAAAAAGGCGAAAGGCAGTGAATTTCATGTCCGATCATAACCTAACCTAACCATATTTCTGGTAGCAATTTACATCATTTACTGTATTTGATGCTGTATCCAATAATTTAGTGCATAAAATGTGAGAAAAGATGATTTCCATGTCAGATACTTACTTATACTATGCTGGCAAGTTCTGAGCACCTATGCCTCACTCACCTCTAAATCATCATTTTTTGGTTAAAATTCAATTAATTCATGCTTTGTGTGCATTATTTATGTGAAAAGGGACCAAAATAAGTGCTATACATCTCCAGTAGGGAGGTAGGAAGGTAGTTTTCTGATTTAGGTTAGGTTAGGTTAGGGTCGTGAATGACCAGTGCTGGAGCTTCAGGGACCAATATTCGGACAAAACCAATATTCGGACATGCCTCTGGCTCTATTGTGTCGAATAATGGAGGGATTACTGTATCTGCTAACATTAGCCAACCACTGATCAGCTGAACGAGATATAAACACTGACGATCTGAAGGGGAAACATCTGCGTATTTTAGCTCTGAAACCTAATTTTTTAATTAAGTTATATTAAGCACAATTTTTTAAAGCGGATTTCAGATAATTAGGTGTGTATGAGCCACTGTGGTGAAAAAATTTAAATATTTTCCAATGAAAAGCCGATTTGGTATTCAGTCTCACTGAGGCGGATGAGCTAAGTTGATTAGGAGTGGATCCCGCTGAGTATGTCCGTAAGAAAATATATTTTTTAATTGCTTATGAATTTTATTGTGTCCAAGCCTTCTGTAAATTTTACTGCGTCACGCAATAAACAATTTATAGTGGCATTTGATAAAGGTAAGAGGCAAATGGGATATTGCCATGAGTTAGGAACTGGTGGCGTGAAGCAGGTTGGTGGCCAAGATGCGTTTCATGTGCGAAAGGCAGGTTGGTGGCCAAGATGCGTTTCATGTTGTGTGAAAATATCTTCCTGTGTGTGTTACAAATGGCCTTTATCGAGTCAAAACCTTGCCAAAATTATACTGCATTGTGCAGCAGACTGCTTATAGTTTTATATGAGAGAATAATGGCCGGACTTTTGTAAGATTCCCGGACTTGTATGGGTAATTGTCTGGCATTTGATAATATTGCCCGGCCTCAGCCAGAGTCTGGGAAATCCAAAATCCGAGAGACAGGGGTCTGCCAAATCAAGGGTCAAGTGTACAAGTAATTATCTCACACTCACCCATACTGCGTGAAACAGCCACAGCATTTACTTGTCAAAGTGCAATTACCCGTAATCGTGACGTTAAGTGCAATTATAAGTGTCGTAGTAAATAGTAAAGGGAAATTATTAAAACTGATGAATGAAGTGAGTACAGAAAAACAAAGAGCTATTTTCTTCCCACACACCTACAAGGCATAGTGGCACTACGAAACGGGCGGGAAACCCTTTGGGGAGCCACATGGACAGGTGATGACTCATCCTTACGACGGTGAGTAAGGAGAGGTAAAAAAACGAACGGAACCTTACACATTCCAACAAAGGACGCCTGGGCAGTGTAACAATCACCACTACGGTCAGTGCTGCCAACGCTAGCCAGCGAGTCCAAGGTCACAGCCAGTGCTGCGCACTCAGAATCAGCCTGCCAAACGTGTAAAACCAGTTGTCTCCAACTTATCCTTACTCATCGACAGGACCACCTGGAGACCTCGGGATACCTTCATTGGAAGAGTTGGTGAATCATGTTTCTTATTTTGTTTCTCTACCTGCTATAGTTTGGCTGATATCAGAGTCTGAAGTAAAGTTATTTTTCCCAAAATCTTGGAAATTCCCCACATGGAGGAGTGGGTGACAGCTGGAAACCCCCAGCAGATAAGGGTTAAAAAACTTTTAGAGTAGTCCATTTAACATAAACCAGTTTTGTAAATAACGCTTAAAATTTGCAGTACATGACCATCACCCTCATGGTCCAAGTTATATCCTTAATATCCACCCCCCAAGTGGGAATTAAATCCAACATGGTAAAGATGGGAGGGGGCTGAAAGTAATGGGACACTAAAAACTAATCTATCTACCTACGTAGAGCCAGATGCCATAATCTCATACAGGCTGACAGCTTGGTTTAGTGTTAGTTGTTTTACGGGGAGGGCACTAACTGTCCGCCAACCCGCTTGCTGACACACAGGGAGCACATATGGGCTGGTTATATAGTTACCACCCAGCATTGTAAATGGTTTCCTGGCATCTAATAAGCAAGCCCTGGAGTCCCCAATGGGGGGGGGGACCACAAATGCCCCCACCATCTGCCTCTCTCCCGGTGACTGACTCAACAAGTTGCCTGAAACCACTGTCTGACACTCCTTCATTTCTGCAACATTCGCAGCCTTTCCTCTAACTTTGTTGAGCACCACCTCTCCTCCTCCAAACATCACCTTCTCTTCTTAACTGAGACTCAGTTGTCTGAGGCAACTGATAGCAAACCAATTTCTGTATCCTCCTACTTTCTCTATACTCATTTCGAAGCCAAAGGTGCTGTTGTGTATATGTACATGACGACTTACCTTGCTCTTGTGTTCCTGAACTTCATTCTTTTGAATTCTCGACTCTCTGGCTTCAGCTTTCCTGTCATTCTCTGACTACATATATCTGTACTGTTTACTTCTCCCCAAATTCTACTATGAAAAATTCTTCGACTATCTTACTTCTACAATGGAATTCATCCTATCTGTTTCTCCTTTCTCTGAAATCTCCATTCTAGTTTTCAATGTTCACCACCACCTTTGGCTCTCCTCTCCTTTCACTGATCCACCTGGTGAACAAGCCTACATCTTTTCTATCCTTAACCCTAGATAGGAAGACCTGTGACATTTGGCAACACGGCCAGGATGCATTTAAGTTTCGCTGTTAATGGTGTCCAGAATAATGGGTAATGGGCAGCTTTTTTCTTTACACCAAGCAGTCCTGAGCCAGCCTATGCTGTTTCTGCCCGCAGGCTCAAGTTCCCGCCATTGTCAACTCTCTGGTGAGTAACTGTGTATCCAATTGGCACATGTTGTCCTGTAGCATATAATTTTTGTAACAAAAAAGAAAGAAAGAGAAGAGGGCCATCCTGGTCAAAGTCGAAGACTTGAATGCAAATTTTGAGTGTTTTAGGCACAATATGACTAGGTACATGTGAAATGACTATGTACATGTGTGCACTATGTCCCACAATAAGCAGTATAAAGTAGTATATATGGTTTTCTTTGGTTTTTAGTGTATTTGTGTAGGTAATAGAGGCAAAACGAGCTTGGTTGCTGTCCCACACAGAGCTGGCAGAATATTCTAAAGCTAGAGAATTTTAAGAGGACGTTGACATCACATTAGAACCCCCGAGTGACAAAAACCCTTGATTGTTATTCTAGGTGATGGGAAATTGACTAGTGTAGAAGTGACCCTGTAATGGGGTGCTTTGAGGGGTCAATGCTGGCTGGAAAAATGGATAGCTGGGAATTGTTATTCACAGGTGTGTGGTCATGGGCCTCAAATGAATAAGATACCTGTCAGACGAAGAGCTGGCAGAGTACCTGAAGTTGGAGGAGTTCAAAAGGATTTCTGACAACACATGGAACCCCAGAGTGACACAGAAACCCGTGATGTTAGTTAGTACGGGTGATGTGACACTGAGTGTACCAATGACCCTAATGGTGGTGTGACGACTGTCATTACACCACACAAGGACCCACAACAGGAGCCTGATACATTGAGTGATTTGAGGGTAGCGGTGTATACATTTATTACCTGTTTCCATTTATGCCAGGCACCCAGTTTTCTGTGGAACCCAGTGTTGGCAGGCTGACCGTGTAATATTTAGGTATTAGATTTATGGGTTTAGGCAGCTTTTTTGCTCAATTCCATGTATGTGCATCTCGGGAAGAGAATGAGTCAGTACTACTTTTTTCAGTCACTATTTTTTTCCAAGTAACTTATTAATGTATTTATTTTTATAAATTCCTAGTCATCTGGTCTCCACAGGAGTTATATTTGTTTGTCAGCTCCATTAGTTTTGAATAAAACATCTTTGTATATTTTTTTATTACAGGTATTATTTTCCTTCAGTGTATCCAATTGGCACAGGTCTTCCTATCCTGAGGTCAGAAGGGACATCTTCCTATCTAAGGTTAATGACCTAGTGCAGTTTGTATAGCACCCTACCCATATCCCTGACCGCCTTGGAGAGAGTTCCAACAAAGGTGACCATTTCCTTATAAACAATTCTTCTGCTTATGCTGTTAATCTTTCCTCTCCATTGGGCTCCTCCAATCACAATCTTATTACCTTAACCTAATCTGTGGACTCTCCCAAGAAATGTCGGTTGTGGAACTTTGGAGCAGCTAATTGGGAGGCCCTCAGTCAGTACTTCTTTGATTTTCCAGGGAATGATTATTGATTCCATGTCCGGGGGCCATCTGAGTGTGCCATGCATATTACAGAGGTTATTCTCTTGGACATGGAAGCATACATTCCTTTCTCATATCCTTTGACTTATGTACGGTTTAATCATGCTTGTGCTCATACTGTCCACAACAAGAAGAATGCCTATAAAAGGTACCAGAGCCAAACCGCCCCCCGAATCAAATAATTTTTATGTTTCTCCCTGGAATCGTGCTAAGTCTGTTCTTTGCTTTACTAAAAATAATTACATCCACACTAAACGCTCTCAACTCTCCAACTCAAATTCTTCCTGCTCCTTCTGGCACCTTGCCAAAAACCTGTCTAACAACTTTACCTCCTCATCCTTCCTGCCTCTTTTCTACTCTGATGGCTCTGAAACTATTTCTCCTGCTGAAAAACCAAATCTCTTCGCTCAGACTTTCTCCTCCAATTCCACCTTAAACGATTCCGTTGCCGTTCTTCCATCACTTCCCCCACCTGACTTCCTAATGGCTGACATTAAAATTTCTTCAACTGATGTAGTTTCTGCCATCACTAGACTCCATACTAAAACGGAATATGGGCCTGATGGGGTCCCTCCTGTTATCCTCGAGAATGTGCTTCTGTGCTTACACCCTGCCAAAGTAAACCCTTTTGCCTTTGTCTATCAACTTGTACCTTTCCTTCTTGCTGAAAGTTTGCTCTCATTCAGCCAGTCCCAAAGAAGGGTGACCATTCCCAACCCTCCAACTATCGCCCAATTGCTTTAACATCCTGTGTCTCAAAAGTTTTTGAGTCTATTCTTACAGAAAATTTTTAAAACATCTTTCCTTCTTTCTGATCGTCAGTATGGGTTCTGTCAGGGATGCTCCACAGGCGATCTCCTCACCTACCTTTCAGACTCCTGGTCATCCTCCTTTTGGGACTTTTGGTAAAAGCTTTGCCAATGCACTTTACATCTCAAAGGTTTTTGATCAAGTCTGGCATAAATCTTTAATTTCTAAGCTGCCTTCTTACGATTTCTATCCTTATATCTGTGCCTTCATCTGTAGCTTCCATTCTGGTTGTTCAATAGCTGCTGTTGTAAACAGCCACTGTTCTTCTTCTAGATCTATCAACAGTGGTGTTCCTCAGGGCTCTGTCCTATCACCAACTCTCTTCCTTTTATTCATCAATGACCTTCTAAGCTGTATATCTATCCACTCATATGCTGATGATTCCACCCTTCACCTTTCTATTCAGTTTTCGCAGCATCCATCTCAGCAGTTACTTCAACAAACGAGGTGATGAGGCTATGGGACACCTAATGTCTGACTTGGCTCGTATCTCTGACTCAGGTAAAAGTTCTCTTGTCATTTTTAATGCCACAAAGACTCAATAGTTACACTTGTCAATCCAATAAAATCTTCCACAGGAGTACCCACCAATGTTAAATAATATCCAGCTCAATCCTGCATCATCCTTAAACATACTTGGGGTTTCATTCTCTTGGGATTTATCTTGGAAAGATCATATTACATCTCTTGTAAAATCTCCTTCCAAGAGATTAGGTGTGCTAAGCCCAACTCAGTACTGTACCTTCTCGAACTCTGCACAGCTTTTGACTTTATAAATGGGTTTTTATTTGGGCCTGTTTAAAGTACAATTCTCACGTGTGGGGAGGTTCCCCACATAAAGCTCCTCTCAATAGGGTGGAGTCAAAGGTTTTTCATCTTAGTAACTCTCCTCTTCTTACTGACTCATTTCAACCTATGTCTCTTCGCTGCACTGCTGCATCTTTATCGCTTTTCTATCACTGCTTCAATTGTCACTGCTCCTCAGAATTGTTTCCTTGAATCCCTCCACATCTTCAGTGGGTGCATAGCACCCATCAAGCAACAAACTCTCATCCCTTTTCTGTCCAACTCTCTAGTGAATTAGTTAACAGTTACCCCCAGTCATCCATTTATGCAACAGGTCAACTCTGGAACTGTGTCCCTCTGTCTGTACAGTATTTCCTACTTCCTATGATCTCCATTCTTTCAAACGCAGTGTCTCCAGGCATCTCGAAATGCAAAGATCTTGAATTTGGCTCTCTTTTGTATCATTTTTGTTTTACTTCTTGGAAGGAACAGTTTGTGGGCTCCTGGCCTTTGGTTCCTTCTTCCTTGCATTAATAA
>JAGKTI010001094.1:73221-94183 GCA_018397915.1 Birgus latro
CGCATGTGGGGAGGAGATGGCTACCCTCGCTATAACTCCACAAAAGGAGGTGGAGTGACGGCCACCTTGCCGCATTCTCTCATGCCGGGTGACGGCCACCTAGCTGCACACGGGGAGGAGACGGACACCAGCTACCCTCGCTCCAACTCCACAAAAGGATGTATAGTGACAGCCACCTTGCTGCACTCACTCACACTGGGTGACAGCCACCTAGCTGCACACGGGGAGGACACGGCCTCCAGCCACCCTCACTCTAACTCCACAAAAGGAGGTATAGTGATGCCCACCTTGCCACACGCGGGGAGGAGACAGACACTAGCCGTCCTCGCTCTAACTCCACAGAAGGAGGAAACGTGACGGCCACCTCGCCACACCTAGGAGACGGCCACCTTGCCGCTCCACAAAAAAAAGGGTCACAGCAAGTGCCATCACTCTCTTTCCCCACAGGGACATCCTCCCCCTCGACCAGCAGTTGGAGGAGGCCTGGCAAGGACCCCTGGTGTCTGGAGTCCTAGCTCTCTCCCTTGACCCCCAGCGACCCCAGCCTCTGTAGGACTCGGCCGCCCCGAGCTGCCACAGACCATACCTGACAGATTCTCAGCAGTGAAACCACAGCCCTAGGACCAGCCAAGCCCCACATCAATGCCTTTCATCCCCACTCTTCATGCAAGCGTCCTGACACAAGGGACACCAATTGGATCTCCATCAACCCCTGGGAGTTCACTGCATGTAGTAACAAATGACCCCTCCACGACATCAGGGAACAGCTGAAAGCAGCTCGGAGGAAATTCACCACGCCAGGACGCCGTAAGATTTCGGTCCTGAAGGATGGGGGCACCGAGGGCGATGCCACCACAGACAACCACTTAGACCCTGGGGTAACGGAGCTCGAGGACAATGATACACCACAGCAGCTGGGTTTTTAGGACTGCCCCTGCACCTCCCCACGGGGGCGGGGGCCACCTCTCAGAAATACCGCCCCCCAGTCTACAACAAGATGAGACTGAATGGGGTAAAGGTAAGACTGCTAGTCGATACGGGAGCGGCTAGATGCTGCCTATACAGTAATTTCTACTCCCGTCACTGTTCGACCCTCGGCCCGCTTTTTCCCACCTCAGCTCACCTTGTGGACGCGGGAGATGGCCCCCTGCCCATACGTGGGGAAAATGCAGGCCCAACGCATAGACACGCACTAAAACGTCTCTATGTTACACCCCTTCATCATCTTTGACTCCTCTTGTCGTGCGTACGATGGATACCTGAGGCTGGATCTTCTTCAAAAGCGCCGGACAAGCATCGACTGCCACGGGCGGCGACTCCAGCTCAGCAAACCTCCGGACTCCAGCCTCCAGCCCATCTGCATGTGCATGCCCCCCCTCCACCCCTGGTCCCCACCCCTCGCTCCCTGGGGTTCCTGACCCCGTGTTTCTTCTTCCCCCCCGTCTAAGTGCGACCTGGTGGCATGCTCCATTGCCTTCCTGGGACATATTTCTCCTGGAAAGGGATTGCTCCCGATCCAGACAAGCTCTGTGCCATCGTGGACCTCCCTCTACCGAGGAACGTAACAAAAGTCCGAGTTTCCATGGGACTAACCTCTTATTACCAGAGGTTTGTAAATGGTTTCGCCGACATTGTGAAGCCCCTCCACGACCTGACTAAGAAAGGAGAGCCCTTTTCATGGACAGAGGACAGGGTCACTGCCTTCAATACCTTGAAGAACAAACTGATCACAGCCCTCGTCGTTGCCTTCCCAAATTACAACCTGCCGTTTCTCCTATACACGGACGTGTCACTCATTGCAATCGGCACCGTCCTAGCACAATACAAGAAGGACGAGAGCACATTATCGCATGTGCCAGCCGAACCCTCCACCAGGCGGAAAAGAACTATGCTGCCACCAAGCGTGAGTGACTCAGAATAATCTGGGCCCTAGAACACTTCTGGGCCAACGTATCTGTCACTAAGGTCACCATCATCACCAATCATCAGTCGCTGCATTGGCTCCGACAATCGAACTCCCAAAATGCGCAGCTCATCAGATGGAGAGAGACCTTAGAAGATTTCCACTACGAGATCTCCTGTCACCCTGGGAAACTCCACACCAACATTGACGCCCTGTCCCGGCTCCTTATCCAAACCATCCACCTCACGTCCGGACTAGTTCAACAATGGCAGGATACAGATCAACCTGACTGGATACCAGTCCACATCTTTTCCAAACTTAACTAACAAGGTGATCACCTCTTCACACAAACGGGCAACATCGTACTCGACCCCGCTACTGCCCTAGACACCTTGACCCATCTCCATTTAGACAATGGGATCCACCTAGGCACAAAAAAATTACAGCAGGTGTTTCGAGACATCTACTGGACAGCAAGCCCCTCCACCTTGGCCCAACAAGTAGTCTAAGCCTGCCAGGCCTGTGCCCTTGGAGAGGACATCACCCACACCTCTGGTCCCACTGGCAGAATCACGACTCACAAACCCTTGGCTGTGGACGTAGTAGGCCCCTTACCACCGAAGGCCGGCTACCGTTACATAATCACGTTCGTAGACAGCTACTCCAAGCTCCTCATCACCTGTCCAGCTAAGGAACACCACGCTGTAGCAGTAGCTGACGCCCTAGTCCGCCACGTCTTCCCCTATTTCGGTATCCCACGGGCGCTACATTCCAATAATGTGCCGTGATTCACCGGGAAAGTATGGCAAGAACTCGTCACTCTTTTTGGATACCAAATCTCCCACTCCTCTCCCTACTGGCCCCAAGAAAATGGCATATGTGAAAGGAGCCATGGCACCCTCTTAAATCAGGTGCTCACCCAAATAGAGGAAACTCAAAATGAAGACTGGCCTGCCCACGTAAAGATCGTGCAATGGGGACTAAACACCTGCCCGAGAGACGACGGCATCTCCCCCCACGAGCGTGTTTTCGCAGAAGCCCAGCTCCTCCTTCCCATCATACATCACCTCAAACCACAGACCAAGTCCCCAGTGTCCGATCCCTTGCACCACCTAAAAAGCAGGTTACACCACCTGCAAAAGCAAGATCTCAACCCGGACACCAACCCCACTGACCCTTACAAGCCTGGAGATACCATTATGGTGGCCTGACTACCAACACCACCCAAATTGGCCCCTCGATTCATGGGCCCCTACGCCATTACCCACATCCCCAATCCGTATCAGGTCACCATTGACTACCATAACACCCCGTGCACATACCGTAACAGACATGTCAGACCATACACCCCGAACAACATGCCGCCCGCTCCGCCACCTACGTCCCCCAGCCCCACAACTACATCCTCCCCCTCCAACTCTACCCCTCCCTCCGATTCCTATTCCCTATACCTGACCCCCTCCCCCTCCTCTGCCTCATCTCCATCCCCTCCTCCTCACCCCACTCATCCTCCCCACCTCCACCTCCCCCAATGCCGCATCACCTCACCCGCATGCTCGTGCTACGTCTCCCGAGCCACATTCCATAAACCTTAATCTGCCACCCCTCCTCACACCACCATGTCCAAAGCATCTTGCACCTCCTGCACAAACCACACCATTCCCTACAGGCCACATTCCACCGGATAAACCCCCCCCCCCACCTGCGCCACCCCACCAATTCCACCTTCCACACCACCTTTACCAACAGCCGCTCCACATCCCACACCCCACCACATCCCTCTCCACCCACACCCAAACTCACCACCTCCACCATCCGATCTGGGCGAATCTCGCGCCCACCCCAACGATACACCACCACCCCTTACTCATTGCCACCCACCACCCCGTCGCCACCAAACACCAACCAGATAATGCTCCACATTCACCAGGCTGTCCCGGCAACCCATCCACCCGCACTCCTAGGGACATCACCACTGCCAACCACCGGCATAAAACACCAGCCCTCCCGTCGGTGGCCAGCACACAGCCACAGTCCACCCTCACCACCACACCATCCCCAGCCATGATGATTCGCCGTGTCATCTGGGTCCCCATCACGGGCAAGAAAAGACGCATTTGTGGAACATTCCACCTACGGCACCTCCTCCAGGAATCACCCCAACCCTCCACACTGTTTATTGCTTTCGCTACAAACAACCAACCAGATCCCGTCACCACCCACTGGACCTCCCTCCTGCAACACCTCACACCTCAACACCAGTCCACCACCACCCATACCTACCACCTTCAGGCACGGGGACATGACTTTTTCGCCACCGACATTGGTGAAATGCAGAATACCGAAGCTCCCCCTCAACCTTAACTGGGCAAGACACCCACCCCAGGAGGAGATACCCAGGGAGCAAAAATGAGCAGCGCGAGCTCCAGACATGACGGCTGCACCTGTATCTCTCCCGCACACCCCTCTCGTGCTCAGGTAACTCACCGTGCAGGTAGCAGTCCAGGTGAATTACACCTCCGCCGTACCAGCCATCGACAGGTTCAGGGTGGGGCTACTCCAACAGCCCCAGACAACATTCCGGAGTCAGCCACTAGCCGCCCACTTGCTGCTTCCCTCCCTCAGCCATACTGGGTGACGGCCACCTTGTCACCCTCACTATAACTCCACAAAAGGAGGTAGAGTGACGGCCACCTTGCTGCATGTACTCACACCGGGTGACGGCCACCTAGCCGCACACGGGAAGGAGATGGACACCAGTCGCCCTCACTCCAACTCCACAAAAGGAGGTATAGTGACGGCCACCTTGCCGCACTCACTCACACTGGGTGACGGCCACCTAGCCACACACGGGGAGGAGACGGACACTAGCCGCCCTCGCTCTAACTCCACAAAAGGAGGAAATATGACGGCCACTCCACATAAAAACCAAAAGAGAACAGGTAACGGCCACCAGCCGCACCCCCCGGAGTAGCAACAGCTACAAGCTGTGCCTCCGTCAGGAGGGACCCCCATTGGTGATGGATACCAGCTGCACCTGCAGAAGATTGACAGCCACCAGCTGCACCCCTGTGGGCCCTCTGGAAAGTGGGACACCGGTGACAGCCACCAGCTACACCTGCACTCCTGTGACAGCCACCAGCCGCACGATGGGTGTATTCCTCGCGAGGCATGGCGCCTTCGAGCAAGTGACAGCCACCAGCCGCATTCTGCCCATCAGGAGCCAGAGGCACGAGCCCTTAGTGACAGCCACCAGCCGCATGGGGGAGGAGACTGCCACAAGCCACTCCATTAATCATGCCCTAGGGGACTCGGCGATGGCCACCAGCCACGCCAGGGAGGGAATGGCTAAGTGCCACCCCTCACCCCCTACCCCAGTGCCTTCCCCACCAGAGGATTTCCCGGGCCTGCTGGGATCCACCTACAGCAGCTTGGGTATCCTCCCCCATTCTCCCAACAGGGAGACCCTCTGGCTAGAACAGCAGCTGGAGGAGACCAGGCAAGGGCTCCTGGTGCCTTGGGTTCCAGCCCACAGGCTTGACCCTCGGCAGTCCGAACCCCTGTCGGACTCTGCATCGACGAGCTGCCGCAGCCCACACCTGATGGAGGCTCAATGGTGAGACCACAGCCCCCAGACCAATCGAGACATCGGCAGGACCCCAGGGTGTGAACTCCTAAGCCCCACCCAATGACCTCCTGCCCGCCAGGGTGGGCGCAGACAAGCACGCCTGCTCTCCTTGTTCAGGCCTTGCCCCTAGGACCAAGCCCCCAGCCAATCAGGAAGGGCGTCCACCTACCACTGCCCTCAGACTACTCCCTTCACTGTTTGACCTTCGGCCCACTTTTTCCCACCTCAGCTCATCTTGTGGACACAGGGGATGGCCCCTTGGCCATAAGTGGGGAAACTTGGGCCATACGTGAAGACACGCACCCTTTCATCATTTTTGACTCCTGTTGCTGTGCATATGACGGATTCCTGGGGCTGGATCTTCTTCAAAAGCTTTGGACAAGCATCAACTGCTACAGGCGTCGACTCTAGTTCAACAAACCTCCAGACTCCAGCCACCAGCTCATCTGCACATGCACACCCCCTCCAGCCCCCTCCCCCTCCCCAATTCTCCCCCCTTCCCCCCCCCCCACCGCAACACTGTGCTCATCGCTAACCTCTCCACCAAACCCCTTACCCTACCCAAAGGGTTAGTCGTGGGAGTAAAGGAGGAGGCCGAGCTCTGCACACCTCCTCGCACCACTGCCCCCCTACCTCCCTTATGCCCCAACCTCCCTCCCCACCAAACAGACAGCCTACGCTTCCTACTCCTGGACTTTCAGGACTTATTTGTGTCAGGACTGACTGATATAAGCCACACCACTGTCCTGGCCCACGAGATCAACACCAAATGACCACCAATTCGCCAACCATCTTGGCAAAAGAATCCCCACCAGCAAGCCAAGGAGGACCGGCAGGTCCAGGAAATGTTAGATGCCAGCATCATCTCGCCCTCCACCAGCCCATGGTCCTCCCCTGTCGTACTAGTGAAAAAGAAGCACGGAACAATGAGATTCTTTGTGGACTATTGACGCCTCAATGACGTTACCACCAAGGACGGCACACCTCTGCTCCGAATAAATGATTCCATCGACTCCTTAAATAGAGCATCATGGTCTTCCACCCTGGACCTCCAATCAGGTTACTGGCAGCTCCCGGTCCACCCTGATGACAGAGGTAAAACTGCCCTCTCCACCAGCAACGAGAGGCATTACGAATTTAATGTCCTACCCTTCAATCTCTGTAACGCCCCAGCCACCTTCTCGCATCTTATGGAGTCCGTCCTTAGTGGCCTCACGTGGGAGACTTGCCTTGCATACTTGGACGACGTCATTGTCTTTAGCAAGACCTGGGCCGACCACCTCCATTGCCTCAAGCAAGTCCTCCAGCAAATCAGACAAGCTGGATTGAAACTTAAACAATCTAAGTGCGTCCTGGCGGCACGCTCCATAGCCTTCCTGGGGCATATCATCTCCCAGGAAGGGATTGCCCCTGATCCCGACAAACTCCGCACCATCGTGGACCTTCCTCTACCATCAGACGCATACGAAGTTCGAGCTTTCCTGGGACCAACTTCCTACTACCAAAGATTCGTAAGGGGCTTCACCAACATTGCTAAGCCCCTCCACGACCTAACTAAAAAGGGAGAACCTTATATATGGACAGAGGACAGAGTTATCGCATTCAACACCTTGGAGACCAAACTTATCACCGCCCCCATCGTTGCCTTCCCCGATTACAACCTACCATTTCCCCTACACATGGACGTATCACTCACAGCGATCGGCACCATCCTAGCACAAGCACAGGAAGGACGGGAGCACATTATCGCTTGTGCCAGCAGAACTCTCAACCAAGCTGAGAGGAACTACGCTGCCAACAAGCGGTAGTGCCTCGATATAGTCTGGGCCGTGGAGCACTTCCGGGCCTACAGGTCTGGCACTAAGGTCACCATCATCACCGACAATCAATTGCTCCAATGGCTCCGCCAATCAAACACCCAGAACGCACAACTTATCAGATGGAGAGACATTAGAAGATTTCCAGTACGAGATCTCTCACCGTCCCGGAAAACTTCACAAAAACGCCGACGCTCTATCCCGGCTTCTGGTACAATCCATCCACCCAGAGTCCTAGCTGGTGCAACGATGGCAAAATCGTGATCAGCCAGACTGGATTCCAGCCCATGTTTTTTCCAACCTCCATCGACAAGGCGATCACCTCTTTACACAAACGGGCCACATCATACTCGAACCCGAAACTGTACTTGACCCATCTCCATTCTGACAACAGAATACACCTGGGCACAAAAAAATTAATACAGATATTTTGGGACATCTACTGGACCCAAGCCCCTCCAACTTGGCCCAACAAGTGGTTCAAGCCTGCTGGGCCTGCGCCCTCGGGAAAGCCATACCTGCACCCCCGGCCCCGTCAGCAAGATCACGGCTCACAAACCCTGGCAACTCCTGGCCGTGGACGTAGTAGGCCCCTTACACCAGAAGCCGGCTACTGTTACACACTCACGTTCGTAGACAGCTTCTCCAAGTTCCTCATTGCCACTCCAGCCAAGGAACACCACGCTGTAGAAGTAGCTGAAACCCTCGTCTGCCACGTCTTCCCCAACTTTGGTATACTGCAGGCACTACATTCTGACAATGCGCTGGAGTTCACTGGGAAAATATGGCAAGAGCTCGCTACCATCTTTGGGTACCAAATTTCCAACTCCTCTCCCTACTGGCCCCAAGGAAATGGAATATCTGAGAGGAGCCATCGCACCCTCTTAGACCAGGTGTGAACCCGGATAGATGAAACCAAAGATGAAGACTGGTCCGCACACGTAAAGATTGTACAGTGGGGACTAAACTCCTGCCCCAGAGACGACGGCGTCTACCCTCCCGAGCACAAACTTGGAGAAGCCCTGCTTCTCCTCCCCCTCAGACACATCACATCAAACCCCTGACCAAGACCCCAGTGGCTGACCCCCTTCACCACCTAAAAAGCAGGCTACACCACCCCCACCAACCCCTACAAGCCAGAAGACACAGTTATGGTGGCCCGACTAACAACACCACACAAACTGGCCCCTCGTTTCACAGGTCCTACACGGTTATCCACATCCCCAGTCCATACTAAGTCACCATTAATTACCATGACACCCCCCCCACACCTACCGCAATAGACACGTTAGGCCATACACGGCAAGCAAACCCCCACCCGCTCCACCATCTACATCCCCCGGCTATGCCACCACATCCTCCCCCTCAACCCCCACCTCTACCTCCAGCTCCTACTCCCTATACCTCACCCCCTCAACCTCCTCTACCTCATCTTCCGTCCCCTCCTCCTCACCCGCCGCCTCATCACCCCGCTCCTCCCCCCCTAAACCTGCCTCCCCCGCCCCTGATGCTGCATCACCTCACCTGCACACTTGCGCTACCCCTCCTAAGCTGCATAGCGCGCCACATTCCTCAACCCTTAATCCACCACCACTCCTCACACCCCCATGTCCTAAGCACCTCAAACCCACCGAATAACTCACACCGCCCCCTCTACGCCGCATTCCACCAGCACTGCCTCCACCCACCCCCACCACCCCACCACCCGCTCCATCCACACCACCTCCACCACCAACCATCGCCCACATTCCACATCACACACACCACCACATCCATCCCCACCCACGCCTAAACTCACCATCTCCGTAACCCGATCAGGGCGAGTCTCACGCCCACCCCAGCAATACACCACCACCCCTTCCCCCTCACCACCCACAGCCCCAACACCACCAAACACCAACTGGGTGACATACCGCATTCACCAAGCCATGTGGAAAGCACCGTCACCCGCTCTCCCAAGGGACATCCCCAACTCCTCCCCCTACCACCGGCATAAAACGCCGGCCCTCCCGTCGGTGGCTAGCATTCAGCCACGGCCCACCTCCACCACCACACCACCTCCGGCCATGAAGATCCGCCGCATCATCTGGGCCACCACCACAGGCAGGAAAAAAAGTGTTCAAGGGACCCTGCACCTACTACGCCTCCTCTGGGAATCGCCCCAACCCTCAACACTATTCATTACCTTCGCCAGCAGCTGCCAACTGGACCTCCCTCCTACAACACCTCACACCACAACACCAGATTGCCACCACCCATACTTACCACCTCCAGGCACGGGGATGTGACTTTTCGCCACTGACGGTGGTGAAATGCACATCACCGAAAATGAAACACAGAATACGTGGCGAAATACTGAAGTTCCCCGTGGACCTTACCTGGCTGAGATACCCACCCCAGGAGGAGATACCCAAGGGACAGAAATAGACAGCGTGGGCTCCGTGCAAGACGGGCGCACCTGCGTCTTTCCCGCACGCCCTTCTCACGCTCAGATAACTCGCCACTGAGTTCTCAGTCACGGCAGACTACATCCCCACCGTACCAGCCCTCGCCAGGTTTGGAATGGGGTTAGTTTTCTAGTCCCATATAGCCAGCAAGAGACGGCCACTAGCCGCTCAGTTGCTGCTTCCCTCCCTCAAACCACACCGGGTGATGGCCACCAGCCGCTCGCTCCTCGACCCAACCCTATAAAAACGGGGACAGGTGACGGCCACCAGCTGCTCCACGTAAAAACCAAAAAAAGAACAGGTGACGGCCACCAGCCACACCCCTCGGAGTAGTGACAGCTACCAGTCATGCCTCTGTCAGAAGGGACCCCCATTGGTGACAGCCACCAGCCGCACCTGCAAGAGAGTGACGGCCACCAGCCGTGCCCCTGTGGACCCTCTGGGAAGTGGGACACGAGTGACGGCCACCAGCCGCACCTTGGTGATGGCCACCAGCCACACCTGCACCCCCGTGACGGCCACCAGCCACACGAGGGGTGTAGTCCTCACAGGGCACGGCGCCTTGGAGCAAGTGATGGCCATCACCTGCACTCTGCCCATTGGGAGCAAGGGTCATGAGCCCTTACTGACGGCCACCAGCCGCATGGGGGAGGAGACGGCCACAAGCCACCAGCCGCATGGGGGAGGAGACGGCCACAAGCCGCTCCGCCAATCGTGCCCTATGGGATTTGGTGGCGGCCACCAGTTGCGCCAGGGAGGGAACGGCTATGTGCCGCCCCTCGCCCCCTACCCCAGTGCCTTCCCCTCTTGAGGATTTCCTGGGCCTGCTGGAATCCACCTACAGCAGCTCGAGTATCCTCCCCCCTTCTCCCAACAGGGACACCCTCTGGCTAGAACAGCAACTGGAGGAGACCTGGCAAGCGCCCCTGGTTCCTGGGGTTCTAGCTCTCCAGCTCGACCCTCGGCAGCCCAAACCCCTGTCGGACTCTGCATCAACGAGCTGCCACAGCACATACCTGACGGAGGCTCAACGGAGAGACTGCAGCCCCTGGAGCAGTTGAGACATCCCCGGGACCTCTGGGTGTGACCTCCTAAGCCCCATCCAACGACCTCCTGCCCGGCAGCATGGTGCAGACAAACGCACCTGCTCTCCTTGTTTTGGTCTAACCCCTAGGCCCGAGCCTCGGGCCTTTCAGGAAGGGCGCCCACCCACTACCGCCCCCGGATGAGACAACCACGGTCCGACCTCCTGACGAGGCCCCGGACGAGCACCAGTAGCCCTGCCTCCTGACGAAGGCCCCTCCAGATGCCCTGACGACCAGTGGCCTCCTGACTCAGGCTGCCATTCTGGGCCCTCCATTACTGCTGGGCCTCAACCTACAGCAAGCCCCAGTCACACCCTCCTGTCGCAGTGTCCTCCGACCCTGTCTTGCTGTGTATATTATTTTCTTGTACAGTGTGCCATTGTGTATCTGTTTCAGAATTGTAATTTACGGTAATATACGTGTAAGGTTTGTTGCCCTGAGTTTTTATGCCCTGTTCCCCTTAGTTGCCTTAACCTGCCCAGTTCTGACAGCTTTTTTACCCACCACACCCCCAGAACCCGACCGATTTTCAACTTGTCTTTTTTTTGCTCAAACCTTCGCTTTTGGTGAGAAACATCGAAAATTCAGCGAGAAAGCGCTCACCTGAAGCGAAAAATATTCTAAACAGGTAAGAGGTCCCTCACCTGACTACCGTTTTCAATCATGCCACGCTCCATAAACTACAATCCCATTGCAAGTTAAACTTAACCAAAACCACACAGCCTCGTAGATATTTATTTATTTGGTGTGAATTTATATGTAGTACAAGAGTATATTGCTTTTCACACATTAATATAGGCGAAATAAGTGTTGTTCCCTTACCAAATACATCAACATATTGCACCTAACTTGGCGATGTTACCTCCTCATTACTTCTGTTCATTACTAACTCTGGTGCCACATAATCTTTGTCCTCCACATCAGGAATCACTTTTGCCTTGAATTTTGTCTTCAGAGAGACCGTGGTGCTACGTGTGTTTACTGGCCAGGTCACTGCTAACAAGTGAGTTGCAAGAAAATCGCGCACCCCCGAGGGGGGCGGGTTCAACAGGGTCAGGCAGTGTTGCCACCTGGCTAGGGGTAAAGAAAGGTCTGCCACATATGCCTACCAAAAATCACCCGCGAATCCTGAAAAATGTGCGAACGACGAACCTTGCAATTGACTGACGTACAATGCACGTCAGTGGGTCTCGGCGTGAAAAAAAAGTGGTGGCGTCCAACTTACATCGGGGGGACTGGGTGGGTTAAGGAACCCAACCCGGTCTAGAAAGAGGACCCCGCTCCAGGCTCCGTGTCTAAGGAACGAGCTGTACCTTTTCACACGCAGCATAACAATATATATGATAATATAAGCTCTTATGCAATTAAGTAATCAAGCTCTTTTTTTTTCTTTTTTTCTAGCCACACTTTCCTCCCACGTGCTGATGACTCCAGTGCGAATCCCCTTCCATTTTAATTGAAGCCCTGCTCCAGTTGGAGGCTGTGTGTGTACCTCTGAGCTATAGAGCACAGTGGTTAAAAAAAAAAAAATCAGGGATTGGAGAAGAGATGCAAACTTTCCACAATATATTCTGCTAAACTAGTTGAGTTCCTACAAAGACCTCAGGGTCCAGCTTAGTTTTATAAAGGCCCTGAATGCGTTACGTTCGTAACCTTTGCCTTAGTAGACTTGCACCACTGCTAGTCTTGGTTAACCAGGGAAGGGAAGTTGGCACTGGAAACAGTGCATAATGAGGTGATGTGAATAGTCCTCGGTTGTCCGAGGACAATGAAGTAGCGTGGGCTGAACTGGAACTACCAAGTATCGTAGCTAGGATTGATGATTAAGTATAGGCCTTAACAACTAAGAGACTCCCTGACGAACTTTCATAACAATGTTCATTCACCTCCATACACGTAGGCTGCCTTGGTCGTATCTATGAACTCTTGAGCAAATTTAATATCATAACAACTCTTTGCATTAATTTAACACAAACACACGGTCAGGCCACCTGGAGTCCTCGTAGAGTGAGTGTTGACAGCAAAACTACACAAGGTCAAGGATCATTGGCTACCCTGTGACCTTAAATCGCAGTTCATGACAAAGTTGGAGAAAATAGGTCGTCATCAGACTACACATACTGTATATTGTGACGGGTCCGTAGATAGCACTAAGTATAGGTGTGGACTATTCATTAGGGAATACAGCATGAGTCACCCACAGAGAGTATGTGGACACTGTAATTTCGGAAAGACCCGCTGACTGTCTTTCTTCCACAAAGGGAGAACTATATTCGATAGAAGTGGGATTAGACTGTGTTGTGTCTATAGTGGCCAATTTCTCCCGTGAGCCACGGAAGATCAACAAGGGAGAAATTGTGGGACCGTGCCGGGTGGTGGACCCCGAATGGCATCAGAGGAAGGCCTGTAAAAGGAGTGTAGTCAAAGATGATGGGTATCTGCCAGACTACTTACAAGACCTTTTTGAAGGAGTTGCCAATGCCTGGATGACTAACAAGTGCTGAAGTTGGGTCAGCTGCTGACGTTGTTGATGTCTTTTGCACCGGAAACCTAGACCTCGGGTGCAATGATCTTGTGAAGCATTGTATAAACACCGGGGATAACTGTCCAATTAAACAGACAGCGCGGAGGATGGCGCCAGCTCTACGGCAAGAAATGGAGAAGGTGATGGAGAATCTGCAAAGCCAAGGAATGACAGAAAAGTCCAGCAGTCCTTGGGCATTAGCAGTGGTTCTGGTAAAGAAAAATGATGGCTCAGTAAGGTGCTGTGTAGATTACCGAGCTTTGTGGTTCTCCATCCTAGACATGAAGGCAGGATATCATCAGGTCAAGGTTGCAGAGAAGGATAAGGAGAAAACAGCCTTTTCATACGGACGGGGTTTATGACAGTTTGAAGTGATGCTATTTGGCCTATGCAATGCCCCAGCTACTTTTGAGCGTCTCTTGGATCGTGTGCGGAAGTCCTGCACTGGCAGACAGCTCTCATCTATCTGGATAATGTAATTGTGTTTTGATGGACTTTTGACCAGGAATTGGAGAGACTGTCAGAGGTGCTTAACAGGATACGAGCAGCACACCTCAGACTGAACCCCAAGAAGTTCTACTTGTTCCAGAAGGAAGTGAAGTACCTGGGACACATTGTAGGCGAGAGCGGCGTTTGTACTGATCCAGAGAAGGAGGCAGCTGTGAAATACTGGCCAGGTCCAACTTATGTGAAGGAGCTGCGGAGTTTCCTGGGTTTGTGTACCTACTACCGCATTTTGTCAAGGACTTTGTAACGATAGCTGCACCTCTGCACAAGGTGTTGGGGAAGAGGAGGAAGTTTACGTGGATTGCAGTGACTCAGAAGGCCTTCAGTGAACTCAAGCATCCGTTGGGAAACTCTCCAATATTGTTGTACCCAGATCAGAGTCAGCCATTCATTCTGGACTGTGATGCTAGTGACCATGGTATTGGTGGAATCCTGTCACAGAAGACTGATGACAAGGAGTATGTGATGACGTTTTACAGCGAGAAGCTCAAACCACCGGAGTGGAACTATTGTGTGACCCGTAAGGAGCTCTAGGCATAGGTGAAGAGCCTTGATTTCTTCCATCCCTACTTGTATGGGTCCTACTTCATCATCAGGACAAACCATGCAGCACGGAAGTGGTTGAAGATATTAAAGAATCCGGGAGGACAACTAGCATGCTGGCTTGGGAAGCTGGACCAGGACAAATGGGCGGGTACATGGCGATGCGGACAGCCTGAGTCGTCTGCATTGTGACCCAGAGAGCCGACCGCGTAGTAAAAAAGAAAATCGTAGCAAGAAATGCAGCCATACTGCAGGGACTTGGCCAGCATCAGATGAAGACCTGAAGAGGATGCAGATTTCCAACCAGTGCTAGATTGGCTGCAGTGGAGTACAGTGCGACCATCTTGGGAAGAGGTTTCAAGGTTCAGCCCTGCGACTAAGAGCTACTGGAGTCAGTGGGACCTTCTTTGTCTGAACAACGGACTAATGGAGCGTCAGTGGGAGACACCCGATGGCCTCAGCAAGTATTGGCAACTGCTGGTTCTGAAGAAAATGAGGTCCGAGATCTTGGATGAGTCTCATAACTATAACAGATCATTAGTGAACACCTGGGAGTGAAGAAAACTCTAAAAGTCGGCTGCGATAGAGGTTCCACTGGACTGGCATCCAACAGGATGTTGAAGAGTTGTGTTGGGCCTGTAATGAATGCTGTGCCAAGAAGGGACCCAAGAAACGTGGTTGCACCCCTCTTCAGCTGTACCTAGTGGGTGTACCGATGGAAAGAGTTGCAGTGGACATTGCTGGACCTCTGCCACTCACTGAAAGAGGAAACTGGTATACATGTGTCATCATGGACTACGTCACAAAGTGGCCAGAAGCCTATGCCATCCCCTATCAAGAGTCTGTGACTATTGCTCAGTGTTGGTTGACAAGTTTTTCTGTCGTTTTGGGATCCCACAGGAGCTTCATTCAGACCAGGGTAGAAACTTCAAGTCTGCTGTGTTCCGTGAGTGCTGCAAGTTACTGGGGATCCAGAAGACCAGGATGACCCCACTATGGCCACATTCAGATGGGATGATGGAAAAATTCAACTGGACCCTGGGACAAGAACTGGTCAAGTACTGCGTAGATGGACAAATGGATTGGGACAAGAAATTACCTGCATTGCTTTTTT
Source organism: Birgus latro (assembly GCA_018397915.1). Classification (NCBI taxonomy): domain Eukaryota; kingdom Metazoa; phylum Arthropoda; class Malacostraca; order Decapoda; family Coenobitidae; genus Birgus; species Birgus latro. Next base: position 88,790 of record JAGKTI010001094.1, read on the forward strand.
TTTTTTTTAATGCAAGGAAGAAGGAACCAAAGGCCATGGGCCCGCATATTGTTCCTTCCAAGAAAAAACAAAAACAATATGAAAGATCCGTTCATTTCGAGATGCCTGGACACACTGCGTTTGAAAGACTGGAGATCATAGGATGTAGGGAATACAGGCAGAGGAAGACAGTTCCAGGGTTGACCAGTTGCATAAATGAAGGACTGGGGGTAACGGTTAACTCTTGCATTAGAGAGATGGACACAAAAGGGATGAGAGTTTGTTGCTAGACGGGTGCTACGTGCCCATTGTAGAGGTGGAGGGATGCAGGCAAACAGCTCAAAGGAACAGTGACCGTTGAAGTAGCGATAGGAAACAGATAAAGATGCAACAGTGCAGCAAAGAGACAAAGGCTGAAGGGAATCAATAAGAGGAGGAGAGTTAATGAGACGAAAAGCCTTTGACTCCACCCTATTGAGAAGAGCTGCATGTGGAGAGCCTCCCCACACATGAGAGTTGTATTCCACACAGGGGCGAATAAAACCCGTGAACAGTGTCAACAACTGTGCAGGGGTAAAGAAAGTTCGGAGTCGGCTTAGCACACCTAATCTCTTGGAAGCAGATTTCACAAGAGATGTAATATGTTCTTTCCAAGATAAATCCCGAGTGAATGAAACCTCAAGCATGTACAAGGATGATGAAGGACTGAGCTGGACACTATTAAACATTAGTGGGTAATCCTGTGGAAGATTTTGTCGGGTTGATAGGTGTAGGAACTGAGTCTTTGATGCATTAAAAACAACAAATTATTTTTACCCCAATCAGATATACGAGCCAAGTCAGACATTAGGTGTGCCATAGCCTCATCCGTTGTTTGTTGAAGTAACTGCTGAGATGGACGTTGTGGGAACCGAATGGAAAGGTGAAGGAAGGAATCATCAGCGTATGAGTGGATAGGGTTAGATGTACAGCTTAGAAGGTCATATCGATCTCCATCCCATGACTCTATCGGTTACACCCCTGCAAAACTGATGCTGGGCCACAAGGTACGTTTACTCATTGACTTGTTAATGGGGAGACCACCTGGTGAAGAGCTGCCTACAGACACCTCTTGCTATGTGAAACATCTTTAGGAAAGGCTGGCTGAGGTACATCATGAAGTGCGAGGAGCCCATAAGTTTTCAGGAGAGGTGATGAAGCGCAAGTATGATGCCAAGGCAAGTGAGGTGAGCTTCAAGGATGGTGACAGTTTTTGGTTATACAATCCTCAGCGGAAGAAGGGATAGTCACCGAAGCTGCAGACCCCGAGGAACGGGCCGTACACTGTGTTGGACTGCCTATCAGACGTAACATATCGGATTCGGGGAGGCAGGAAATTTCATCCAAAGGTGGTAAACGTTAATCGTCTGTGTCAGTATCACGGGCCAGAAAAGTACAGCTGGGATGTCTCCGAGGAATCGTGCTCTCCCACAGCCAAGGATGTTGAGGAGGATCAAGGAGCTGAAGTACAAGAGGATGGTGACAGTTTCCCGAGAGAAGAAGTGAATCAGAAAGAGGACCAAGACATCCCAGGAGGAGTGGACTGTGTGGAGGAGGAGGGACGTCATCTGAAGCAACATACAAGAAGACCTGATAAGTTGAAGGATTATTTTGTGTATAATTAAATGTTTAGTTTGGGTTAAGGATTATGTTTGCATATCCTGCATTGTGTAGTTTTGTCGGGACGACAAAGGACTACGGAGGTGGTAGTGTTGGGAAGCGGGATTTGCCAGTTAGGTAGCGCTGGAGTGTTCCTGACGTTTCTTGAACAATTTTCCGCTACTAATCAGAGTTGCCAGTTAGCCTGCTATTTGTGAGCGAAGGTATTTTGTAAGTTGTATATTAATGGTTGTGCTCTTTTTCTCTATAATATTTCCATTTATGTGACTGTTAAATTATATAATTTTATCTCGGCTTGTATGCTAAATAATTTAGAGTGTTATGCATTGTAAGTCAACTCTGGCATGTTTTGGACGTCTCCGAGTTGGTAACTGTCGTAACCGTTGCTCCTTCGAGAATGCACGAAGACTTTGAAGTAGTAGATCACTGCAGAATATAAGAAGCTTATATAAGGATGCAGAAGAGGCTAGAGCAGTTTCAGTTTCAGTTTAGTTTGAGTGTAGTTCAATGTCAGTTCAGTGTTAATGAAGATTGTATAGCTCCGGTACTTGTGAAAACAGTGAGGTTCGCAAGCATTAAGTATAACTGCAGTCAGTAAAGACTGTATAACTGCAGTACTTGAGAAAACAGTGAAATGAAGTTAGCTGGGATTAAATGTGAAATGCAGGATATATGTAAAATACAGAATAGCAAAGCTCCCCCTCAACCACACCTGGGCCAGACACCGACCCCAGGAGGAGATACCCAGGGAGCGGAAGTGAGGGGCGCACGCTCTGCTCAAAACAGGCACACCTGTACCTCTCCCGCGCACCCCTCTCGCGCTCAGGTAAGCCACCGTGCAGGTAGCAGTAACAGTGCATTACACCTCCGCCGTACCAGCCATCGCAAGGTTCAGGGTGGGGCTACTCCTATAGCCCCAGACATCAGTCTGGAGTCGGTCACTAGCCGCCCAACTGCTGCATCTGTCCCTCAGCCATACCGGGTGATGGTCACCTTGCCCATACGGGGAGGAGACGGCCACCCCGCCGCCCTCGCTATAACTCCATAAAAGGAGGAAGAGTGACGGTCCCCTTGCCGCATGCACTCACTCCGGGTGACGGCCACCTGGCCACATACAGGGAGGAGACAGCCAACTGCCACCCTTGCTATAACTCCATAAAAGGAGGTAGAGTGACGACCACCTCGCCACACGTACTCACACCGGGTGACGGCCACCTAGCCACACACGGGGAGGAGACGGCGAACTGCTGCCCTCATTCTAACTCCATAAAAGGAGGTATAGTGACGGCCACCTTGCTGCACTCTCTCACACCAGGTGACGACCACCTAGCCGCACATGAGGAGGACACGGCTCTGAGCAGCCCTTGCTCTAACTCCATAAAAGGAGGTATAGTGACGGCCTACACACACCGGGTGACGGCCACCTAGCTACACACGGGGAGGAGTCGGCCACTAGCCGCCCTTGATCTAACTCCATAAAAGGAGGGAAGGTGATGGCCACCCTGCTGCTCTACTAATAGAAGGGGCACAGGAAAGTGCCCTCACCCTCTCTCCCCACAGAGACGTCCTCGCCCTCGACCAGCAACTGGAGGAGGCCTGGCAACGACCCTTGGTATCGGGAGTCCGAGCCCTCTCCCTCCACCCCCGGCGACCCCAGCCCCTGTCGGACTCTGTTGCACTGAGCTGCCGTGGTCCAGATCTGATGGAGGTCCAGCACTGAGACCGCAGCCCTGAGACCAGTCGAGACGTCCCTATAGGACCCTGGGGCGAGACCTCTCCAGCCCCAAGCGACGCCCCTGGAGTAAGCGCAGGCAAACATGCCTCCTGGCCCTGATCTGGCCCAGCCCCTAAGCCTGGGGCCCCCCCTCTCCCCTCCCTGTACTCCTGTGGAAGGGCCCACCCTCTCCTGCACAGCCCTCTGATAACGCCCAGACAAGACCTCACAGGTCGGCCTCCAGTCAGCCACCGGAAGTCCTGATGACCCGGGGCATCCTGACGCAGGCTGCCAACCAGCCCCAGCCCTCTCCTGCCCCCAAGTCCCCTGATTCTGTCTATCTCTGTGTGTTATAGCTATTTTCCTGTAAAGTGTGTATTCATGATGTGTCAAAGTTGTAATTTGTTGGTAATATATGTGTAAGGTTGTCGCCCTGCCTTTTTATGCCCTGTTCCCTCGGACTGCCTTAATAGAGCCCAACCCAGTCAAGAAAGAGAATCCCGTTCCAGGTTCCGCATATAAGGGACGAGAAGTCCCACCCTAAAACACGCAGCATAACACTGGTGGCCAGCGGTGGTTCTTGACCCGGTGGGTGGCAACAGGGGAACAAGGGAAACTCCGGCAAAATGGCAGCAAAACCACACGTTCAAATACCCAAATTTGACCCTGAACAGCATGACATCCACACAAACCTGGAAATAGTAAAACCACTACTAGACATAGTCTTCGACACAGACAGGCAGAAAATAGCAGTAACATTGCCACTACTGGGTAAGGCAGTAGCTACAATTGCACCCAAGATCGTCCCGGACTTAACATGGCCGGAATTTTCCATGCTTACGACTCAAGCAGTCACCCCCTCACTAGGGAAAGTCGCAGCACTTGCACAGCTCGACTCCCTTACCTACGACGGAAACCTCGACGACACACTCGTTAAGGCAAGGCGACTCATCACCGCCGGATACCCGGAATGCAACAAGGATACCCGGGAACAACAAATTTTTAATTCCCTGGTCAAGATTCTCCCTATAATAGTACTGTCAGGGAGCACTTCACAATCCACGACCCTACGGGAAACATGGACCAAGATATCCAGCTGGTACATCGCCTCCTGGCTGCCTGTACTACCCCCCAGCAGAGCGGCGCAGTAAGCATATTCCCTAAACAAAAGCCGCTGCCAACACGCCCCCCTCGCCCACCTCCAGAGCAGCCAAGCCCCACATCAACGCCCTCCATCCCCGAGGCTCACCCTTCATGCAAGCGTCCGGACACAACCGACACCAATTGGATCTCCATCAGTCCCTGGGAGTTCACGGCCTGTAGTAACAGATGCCCCCCTCCATGACATCAGGAAACAGTTAAAGGCAGCTCGGAGGAAATCCACCACACCAGGACGCTGTAAGATTTCGGTCCTGGAGGATGAAGGCACCGAGGGCGACACCACCACAGACAACCCCTTAGACCCCGGAGTAACGGAGCCCGAGGACGACGATACACCACAGCAACTGGATTTTTAGGACCGGCCCTGCACCTCCCCACGGTGGCAGGGGCTACCTCACAGAAATACCGACCCCCAGTCTACAACAAGATGAGACTGAATGGGGTGATGGCAATGCTGCTAGTCGACACGGGAGCGGCTAGATCCTCCCCATACAGCCACTTCTACTCCCATCACCGTTCGACCCTCGGCCCGCTTTCCCCCACTTCAGCTCACCTTGTAGATGTGGGAGATAGCCCCCTGCCCATACGTGGGGAAACGCAGGCCCTACGAGCAGACACGCACCAGGACGTCTCTGCATTACACCCTTTCATCATTTTCGACTCCTCCTGTTGCACGTACGACGGATGCCTGGGACTGGACCTTCTGCAAAAACTCAGGATGAGTATCGACTGCCATGGGCGTTGACTCCAGTTCAACAAATCAAAGGACTCCAGCCCCCAACCCATCTGCACGTGACCGCCCCCCCCCTCCACCCCCTGGGGTTCCCGACCCCTTGTGTCTTTCATTCCCCCCCCGTCCTCACCTACTCAGCTACCATAGC
>JAGKTI010001095.1:0-20046 GCA_018397915.1 Birgus latro
GGGTCACCAAACAGCTTGATAACACGCACAAGAAAAAAATAAGCACAGTTGTAGTTTTTGGTATCACCCGAGTTTCAAAAACGTGGCAGAACTTATTTCGCTTTTACTTGGCAACTGAGTTAGTTCTAAGAATCGTTGATGCCAATGGTTTCTTTATACTATTTTCGAACTGTCGGAAACTTAGGTGTATCTTAAGTAACCAGTAACATTAAAGGGGACTGGAATTTCTCTTTATGAGTTTGGTACCCCAGAGCTGTGAAATACTACTGATCCTGACTAAACAAAGGTACTGAATCATGTTTTCATATTTAAAATACCTTATTAACTTGGTATGCTACAGCCAAAAATCTGTTGTTTTATTTTCCCGACCTTACCCCCAACGAATTCCAAGCTGACGCACCCTCTGCCGAGCGGCCATTTCTTACTCTACTGGTGTTGACCTTGCTCGTTACTCACTCATGCGTGACGCAAACACCACAACACACCTCATAAATTAGCGCCACCGAACAATAAAATCTTTAAAAGTATAGGTTTAGCTTTCTTATTGCAGGAAGTAAAAGTTGTGTGAGGAGATTTCTGGTCCACTAAATATTCTGATCCTCCCGTACCGGGTCCTGTATGAGCAGATAAACTCAAACTGTGAGTAAAAAAACACATTCCTTCAGTTAGGAATCCATTTACTATTCTTACACAAAAAATAACTGATTTCTCATCTTCCACTCCTTGCTATTTATTCGTCAGATATTCTCCTCTACAACAATATGATTAATTCGTTTACTATTATGTCAAGAGTGAAAGCAGAGGAATTGAGTTATCTGAGAGGAGCATGTGGACTTACATGGACAGACAGACTGACAAATGAGGAAGTAAAGGAATGTTGTGGTGTGGATATGGATGTGATAGCAAGCTTTAGGAGGAATACAATGAGGTGGTTTAGCCATGTGAAGAGGATGGAGAGCGAGAGACTAACGAGGAGAATGTATGTGAGTGAGGTGGAGGAGGGGAGAGGGAAGGGGGAGACCGAGGATGAGATGAAGGGATGGAGTGGAGGGGTATAAGAGAGAGGTGGGTGTGAGCTGGGGGAAAGGCAGCGAAATGGTGGGAGACAGGGCGGTATGAAAGTGATCTGTTTGCGGTCACCTGTTACGGGATTAAGGCGACTGGCTGTAGACAGATAGACTACTAAGTCTGATATGTTTTCAGCTTAGTACATTCGTGTCCTCTACACAGTGGTCGTGTTATGGTTATATTACACAAACGAATAGCTGTTTGCTGGGTATGGTTATTCATCTCTTGATTTTAAAACTTTCTGCTGCTCGCATTACACTGTTATTCTTCCTTTGTATACTTAGCATAACGGAAGCTGGCTGATATTCCTTTGAAGTCCTTTACAGATAATATCTTTATTACTGTTAAGAACACCCCTTCCGGGATAAAGGCGTCTGCCTGTAGAACGTAGGGAGGAAAGCTCGTTGTAAAGAGGTAAAGAGTTATAATCATGAATCCCTCTGTATGATTACGTCTTTCTTGTTGTGACTACAATAATCAGATGTTTTATCTCAGCATAGGAGATATATCTCGTAGTGAAGGGGTTAAGTTCCCATCAATTCTTGTACCCCTGCGTTATATACAGAGATTATCGAGGGACAATGCTCTTCATGTTTAACGCTATCTGTACGAAAACATGTTAACCCTTTCTGTACGTTGACTTATTGCATCCGCACTCCCGGGAAGAGTACAACTGTTAAGTTTATAACGGTGTGTGTGTGTGTGTGTGTGTGTGTGTGTGTGTGTGTGTGTGAACTACTTAATTTTTATTAGATTTTAACTAAACATGGTGGAAGAATTGACGGTCCGTCTTTGAGTAAAGCTACAATTTTTGCGAGGAATGTCAAAGGTCTTGCAAGTTCATAGGAAACGTTGGCCAAGCAAGATCAACTTAAACAATTTTTATCCAGTTAACACTAAACATCGGGGAAGAGTTACGGGTAAAACACAAATGGAGTGATTCATATTGAAAAACAGTCACAGGTCAAGTTCACAGGGAAAAGTCAAAGTTCAATCCATGTTTGTTGATGTTAACAAAATAACTCATCTTTTATCTGATTTTAGCCAAACGTCGTAGTGGAAGTTTTTTTCTTTTTTGTCTTTTTATCAACAGCTCAAAAGTCAAGGTCACAAGGCAGGGTCAGCTTGGGATAGTTTTATCCGATTAGTCCAGACTTTGTGGAAGGGTTGAGAGTAATGCAAAAATCAACAGATTCAGTTTCAAGAACAATGAATCAAAGGCCAAAGTCACAGGACAAGACATGAGTGTTAACAGAATAACTCAAATTTTATCTGATATTTTTTAAACTTGGTGGAAAGGCTGAAGGTCAGGCACACAGTAAACCTACTGCTTTTAGAAAAACAGGTCAAAGGTCAGGATCATAGGGCAAGGTCAACTAAAAAGCTTTTATCAGATATAGACCACACTTTGTGGAAGGCTTGATAATAACGCACGAATAAAAGGATTCGATGTTGACAACAAATGGTCAGAAGTCAGACTCCGGGGCAATAGAGCAAGGTCATCTCAGTTTTGATCTGATATCAACCAAACTTGGTGAAAAGGTTAAAGAGCAGGTAAGAAAGGAGGAGTTTAATTTTGAGAACAATCAGTGAAAGATCAAGGTCATAGACCAGGGTATATCTGTCTGGGAGTATGCGAAATTATAATAGTTTTGGCACGATTTGGATCAAACTTGATGGATGATTTGAGGATCACCTTTGAGGTTAAGCTGCTGTTTTTTTTATGACAGTAGATTAAAGGTCATGGTCATATGGCATGGTCAGCTTACTGTTTTTTTTCTTTTTTTCTTTTTTCCCAGTGTGAACTTAACCTTCTGGGAGAGTTCAGGTAAAGCAAGGATAAGGAGATTTTGAGAAAAATTTGTTAAAGATCAACATCACAGGAAATGGTTCAAGGTCAAGGTCAGTGGGCAAAGTGATCTGAAACAAAATTTATTCATTTTGAGGCAAAGTTGGTGGATGGGTTCAGTTACTCAAAAACTTTTGTTCCAATTTCAACCAAAGTTGGAGGATGGAGTTAAAGATTAGGCAACAAAAAAGTAAGGCGACTTTGATAGTATACGGTCGAAGGTCAAGGCCACAGGGCAAAGTCAAATATTCAGCTCTTAGACCAATAGGTGGGTAAGATTGTTGCAATCTCTGAGTGCTTCTTTTCGTTTATTTATTCCTTCATTTATATTTAGGTGCCAGAAACCCACTGTATACATTCCCTCCCTTCATCGTTCCTGACTCTTTCTTACTTTACTGCCTTCACTCTTCCTTCCCTTACTGCACTTTATTCTTCCTTCTTTTCACTCCCTCTCTCATTTTTCTTTCCTCCACCCCTTTCTTTCTCATCGTCTCTTCTTCCTTCACTCTAGCTTCTCCCTTCCTTCCGCCTTCCTCCCTGATTCTCTGCTCTTCATTCTTCCTTTTTCCCTCTTGCCTCTTCTTGGCCTGTTATCCTTCCTTCCTTCCTCCTCCTTCCTTCCATTTCCTCCACCAACTTTCCTATTCCTTCTCCCTTTCTCCCTCTTCTTCCTCCTCCCCCTTCTCCATTTTCCTTTCCCTTCCTCCTCTATAACCCATCCCATTTTTTTTTCACCTCCTTTTCCTCCTCCTTCTCATCCTCCTCCTCCTCTTTTCCTTCGCCCATCTCTCTCTTTTCCTTCCTTATTTCCTCCTTCTCCTCCCCTCTTTCCCTTTTCCCTTTCTTTCCCCTCCTTGCCCACTCCTCACTTATGCTTCCCCTTTCCCACTATTCTCGTTGCCATTCCTCTTCATCCCCCTTTCCTCCTTCCTTCGACTCTGCTCACTCTATTTTTTTCCCCTCCATAACTCCAGTGGTCATTTCTATCTCCTTATAGTTAGGTACCGTCTAGGCCTACCGTCGCGTCTCGTTCCCACCGCGGTTACTGATGAGAGAACGGGGAATTTTCGCAGTTGCTCATCTCTTTATATCCTCTCTCTCTCTCTCTCTCTCTCTCTCTCTCTCTCTCTCTCTCTTCTGACTCCAGTGAATTGAATAAAACACACAAAGTATTCTACACAAAACCACAGAAGTAAAGTAGCTCTACCAGTATGAACCTCGAGACTGCCCATAAGTGAAACAGTGAAGTGATTGTTAATGACAATTTTTAAATTTCACTTTCTCCGGATCCAGTTACGATAGTAATTTCTAGTTTTCTTTAAAAGTTACACTGTACGATTTTTGCAATAAAAACACACTTTCCAGAAATCTGTAGATGAAAATTGGAAGAGAGTACAGTGTCTTACTATCCATTTTAGATTAATACACATGTCAATTAGCCGTGATACAGAACGAATGGGAAGTCAGTGTCACTGCGATATTTGCTTCTACTCGTCGAAACGGTTTTAATTTATTGTTCTATCATATTATCTAGGATCCATTCGAAAATTTTGCCTTTGTTATGTCCAATGACATACGGTACTTGTATATTTCATAACTGTGTAACTAATTCTAAGCTCCGGAAAATACTCAGCAAAAGTTCTGAAAATGCTTTCTGGGCCTGCGAGCGTGCGACCAAGCAGCTGAAATACAGTATCTTTGAAAAACAGTTTATTATTATTATTATTATTATTATTATTATTATTAATGCAAAGTGCACAGTGTAATGGTGCAGTAAATATTATTACTCATAAAATACAACACTGAAATGATCGAACTAGCGTCTGTTGAAAAATCATTGTTGTAACTTTATCAGGCAAAAATATATAAATATCTGAAAAGAGTGACTGTTGGGTCGAGCCTGGTTAGGATGGGCCACGCCGCTCACTGTAAGTTTCTGCCCATACACCACCAGCAAATTTCGCTCGTCCTGTCGCCCGTAGTTGCAGATGTGTAAGGCTTTTTATTACTTACTGGTATGGCGTTTGGACCCTACTATATTAAACTACTTGCAGGAGTTAGTTTCTTTTTGAGTGAATACAGACGATTTTGTTTACCTGAGACAAATCCCGTCAGTCAAATGGCCGTACTATTTTGAGCTCAGAAAGATCCCTGGCATTTAATTTCTCAGCGATTTACTCTTCACATCAAAATCCTTTCAGTCCCGGGATGCCATCTATATTTAATTCTTGCTATCGACTGACTACATAACAGAGCCTAGGACAGACCTCTTTGACCGGAGGGATTGGAGACTTCATAGATCCCTTTCAGTGCGAGAGGCCTTGCTTAATCGTATGGCAGTGGCAAGAATAAAATAAAAATGCGGTCCTCGTGCTAAAAAGATTGATGTTTTCCTCTATGTTATTTCTATTTTTTCAACTTTTTTCTTTATGATGAAGTCTGTTGCAGTTTATTCTTGCAACTTCCAAACGAATGATTCAGTCAAAGAAAGCTTTCGTACTGTTGGGGAGGGACAGTTTTCCGTACTCTTCCAATACCGTGACGTCCAGTTTTAGCTTTTTCCTACTTCCTTGAGACGGGTTCATTCAGTTTAATAAAACTGTATGGTACTGATAAAGCTACTCATTTTCCATTAACACGTTCACCACAATGACATTTTTTTTTTTCCATGCTTGCTTTTCCAGAAGAATGCATTTAGGAAAGATCTGCATGCATTAATCTCAATTAACCCCCTCATAATCGGGACAACTCTAGAAATCATTTCCCGTAAACACAAGACTTTTTTTTATTCAACTTAGAGCGTGTGTATGAGCCTGAGTGTTAACAATTTTAGCAAGAGAAATTAATATTTTTAAGTTATTGTTTCTACATCCCACACCTACGAATAGAGGCAACAATAACGTCTTCAGAACTGAGCATACAACATTCACTCTAAAATTAAATGAAGTCGAAACTAACACTTCTGAAGCAACAAACGATTCTGAAGGGAGTAAACAACAAACACTTCTGAAAACAACAGCTTATGCGTGTAGTAAGCAACAAACAACAACTTCTTCTGAATGGAGCAAATAACAGCTTCGAGTGTAGTAAGCAGCAAACAAGAACTTCTGAATACATCAAATAAAAGCTTGAGTGTCGTAAGCAACAAATAAACACTTCTGAGGAGAGATAAGCAACACACACTTCTGAATGGAACAAACAACTGAGTCTGGTAAACAGGTAACAATAAAATCTTCTGAAGAGTGATAGCCATCAAACACTCTTGCATGGAGTAAAGTAAGCAGTGGACCGCAGCCTGAAGTTACCTTTCTCCTAACAGTCCGCCATCCTCCTTTTGGGGAATTGGAATGGAGGTGAGAGGCGTTTATATAACCTAGTTCTATCAGTGCCATCATGTGAAAACGCCCATCTCCAGCTCCAGTAACACATGAAAGAGGTAAGCCACAAACACTTCTAAATGGAGTAAACAACAAGCAACAAACACTGGTGGCTGGAGTAAACAAACAAGCAACAAGTACTCTTCTGAATGAAGCTGGCAACAAACTCTTCTCACTGAAGAAAATAATAATTTCTGCATCGAGTAACTGTGTAAACGACAAACCTCTGAAGATATTTTACTGTCTCACTTGATTATGATAACCACCGCTCTATATGGTCTTCCGTTCTACAGCTTGCACATCAATGCATTCTCTATGTATCGATTTATCAGCTTTATTTGCCTGCCTTTCTATCTGTTTGGCCGTTTATATTAATCCACCTAACAATAATCTATCTGTCTATTTATCTATCCATTTGTTTATATATCTATCTATTAATCAATGTATCGTTTAATTTGCTCTATATCTTAGTCCTCAAAGGAAGCTAAAGTTAGCCGCGAAAACTGCTGCTTAGAGCTTCTCTGTAAAAACTTATCATATTGTTGGTGCGGTATATTGGAGTCATGTCAGTCTATACCTCCACGTCACTCTTGGTGTTTCTTTTCTCCTTTCATCTACACCTGCATTGCTTCCGAAGCTTCAGAATTCACACATACACACACCGCCTTGCCCTTAGGTCGGACAATATGAACTCCCAGCTCTCTTCCGGGAGGGTAAAAAGCTGACGATCACGACGACCATCACGATATCCTGACCGACCCGGTGAATTACACACCCACAGAATGCGTCAAAAGCAGAGTTGGAACACAAGTGCAGAAAACAAAGTAAGGACAAGTAAAGGTTTGTTAAGGCCCAGCAAGACAAAACAAGGCATAACAGGAAAGGACAGGACAATAAAAAAAATGCATTAAGAACACACAAATAGAGGAGAGCTGTAGTGGGTCGGTTTGCCTGTCACTCCTGCTAATGATGAAGGCAGGAGAGGTTATGGAAGGTCAATACAGAGTAAGATGGGACAGAACAGACAGCCAGGAGACTGGGCAGGGCGGGACAAGGCACGACAGGGCAGGAGAGATGGTGGCAGGACAGGACACGTCGAAGCAGGGCAGGGCAGGACAGGGAAGGACAGGGTAGGAGTGGGTCTGACGTTGCCCGGAAACAAATGCGGGAGGTGGGGGCATCATGACGCAGGTGCAGGCCGGCATTAAGTGCTGGCTCAGGTGGCGGTGAGGGATTACCTTATCTGGCGCTGAGTACCCTCGTTTGCCTTCCTCCCACATTGTCTTCCCCCCGACTGCCTGACTCCCCCTGCCTTACTGCCTAGCTCTCGTTGTCGTATATTGCCCTTCCCCTTGTCTGCCTGCCTAATCCTGCCTTACTGCCTACCTCACGTCGCCCCATACTGACTCCCCCTTGTCTCCCCCTACGTTACTCCCCACCTCACGTTGTTCTCCACACTTGCTCAGTGCCTTCCATGTCTCACTGCTTACTATTGTCGCCCGTGTGTTCTCCCTAAATCCCTCTGTCTGCCATACAGTACGTCGTTCTCTGTGCTTTCTTGCCTCACTGTCTATTCACAGCTGTCTCATGTCACCCCGCCTACCTCCCGCTGCCTCTACTCTCTCCCCTGCCTCAATCTCCCTTTTACTGACTGGCTTACACACTACGTCGACTCCCATGCTCTTCCAGTCTCTTTGTCTCCTTCTCTGCTCCTCATATCCTGCTTTCATCGTCTTTAATGGTTCCCTCTCTTATTACCTCCGACAAGAAGGTTATGTTTTCACCCCTGTCCGTTTGTTTGTTTGTTTGTTGGTTGGTTGGTTTGTGAGCAAGATTACACAAAAACTACTGGACGGATTTCCACGAAACTTCGTAGAAGAATGAGTCTTGGGCCAGAATAGACTCCATTAAATTTTTTGTGCGGATCCGGATAAAGGTGCTGATCTAGGATTTTTTTTTTTTTCCATTTTCTTTAACATAGCGAGACAGGGCGTTCTTCGACACTTTCGTAAATTTTCCAGTGAATATTGCATGGATCTTGACGAAAAAAATCAGGCATATTTAGGATGTTGGTATCTACTACTGCTTACATTTTGGCGCGGATCCATATAAAATTCCGGATCTAGCGGATTTAAATATGCTTTTATAGGGTGGTAGTCTTTTTCCAGCTGCATGTTGGGCCTTGGCAGAGGTATGCGCTCTTCTGAGTGCCATTCTAGTTGTTTCTGTGTTACTGCGGACCCACGTCATCCTGCGTGTTTTTCTGCCTCACTGTTTACTCACCGCGTTTTCCATTAATCGCTACCTATCCATCACTGCCTCTCCCACACTGTCTGGCTTATTCTGTTCACCATGCTTTCCTGTGTCACTGCCTGCTTTACTTCATGCCCTTTAATACCTTCCTTACTTCGGCCCCCATGTTTCCATTACTAACTACCAACCCATTCACGTCTTCTTGCCTTCTTGCCTACTGTTCACTGCCTCCCTCTCGGTACCTGCCTCTTGCCGTCTCCCTGTCTCCTTACAAAGCTCACAGACTTTCCCCCAAAGCCTGCCTTACCTCGATTCTCGTGACTCCTTGTCTCGCTTCCTAACCACCTATTTCTTATATACCTGCCTAACACACTTCCTCTCACTCAGTGTCTACTTTTTCCTGCCTCTCCCTCATTGCCTACCTATTCCTGACTCACCCCCACTGTCTGCCGCCTCCTGCCTCCCCTCACTCACTACATCTTCTTACCTCTCTCTCACTGCTATCCTTACCTGTATGTTCCTCACTGCCTCTCCCTTTCTGCATCTGCCTCTCTCTCACTGCCTACACCTTTGTGCCTTTCCCTCAGTATCTACCATATCCTGTTTCTCCTTCACTGACTACAACTTCCTGCCTCTCCTACACAGCCTATCCCTCCCTGCCTTTATCTCACTGCCTATCCCTCCCTGCCTTTATCTCACTGCCTACTCCATTCTGCCTCTTCCTCACTGCTTACCCTTTCGTGCCTCTCCCTCAATGCCTACTCCTTCGTGCTTCTCCCTCACTGCCTACCCCTTCCTGCCTCTCCCTCACTGCCTACCCCTTCCTGCCTCTCCCTCTCTACTTACCCCATCCTGCCTCTCCCTCACTGTCAGCTCCTTCCTGACTCTTCCCCACTGCCTATTCCTTCCTGACTCTCTCCTATGGCCAACCTCTTCTTGTCTCTCCCTCGCTTCAAACCCCCTCCATGTTTTCCTCACTGCTTACCCTTTCTGCCTCTCTCTCTCACTGCCTATCCCTTTCTGCCTCTCCCTCACTGTCACCCCTTCCTGTTTCTCTCTCATTGCATCTCCCGCACTGCCTACCCTTTCCTGTCTCTCCCTCACTGCCTCACACTCACTGCCTAACCCTTATTGCCTACCTCAGTCGTCCTTTATGCCTGCCCATCTCATTGCCTACCTACTCAGCTTCCCTATCTCTCATCTCATTCCATCTTGCTCTCATACAGCCATCTATTTTGTGCCTTTAAATGCCTTCCTGCCTAAAAATTACAGCAGTCTTGTTTCTGCCTTTACATGCCATACTGCCTAAAATGCCATCTCCTTCACACTGTTAATACCATACTACAACTGTCACATTGCCGTACAGTTATAAAAAAAAAAAACAGCCATTATAAACCTGCAGAATTGAACAGTCTGAAGTAAATCTCACAGATCAGCAGAAAGTAACTTAAGAATGGAAACGGAAATTGTGAACATACAGCAACGTGGCAGTAGTAAAATTAAACTACACAACATGCACTTTCTCACTTCATATTATAGAGGGATGGAACCAGAAGCTTTATTTACATCATCTTTTTGCTCAATCCATAAGATATGCATCTACAAGCGCACACGCACACACACACACGCACACACACACACACAGTTTAATATACCCACACATTCATATTCTAAAGACACATCTGTCTATACATGCTTACATACGCTGGGGTTTGAATATAATATTGAGCCAAGTACCACCTCCATGACGTTCACTGTTTTCACATTTATAATAAAATCTATTCGAGTCTAAATGGTATTTTAATAGGAAATCTATACTACCTATACCGATTTGTATTCCTCTTATAGTTGTTACTCGTATATGATATTATTAACGGTTATTAAGCACTTAATTTCATTAACTTCATTTCTAAAGCATCGATCTTTGAATAACACTATTGCTGAAATTAATTCTCTGTTTGTTCTCTGAGTAGAAGGGGAATAGTAATTACTGTCAGGCTGTCAGGGTAATTGAGACAGAACATCCCCCTGGATGAAGGGAAGAATATCCTTACTTTCCCTGAGTATGTGTATGTGTGGTGGCATCCACCTGTTGGATAATCGTAGGTTTAGGGGAGAATGAGGTAGAAGGATCAAGGGAAGCAACGGGATCACCTGTGGAAGTGGAAATTGTGAGATGGGGTTGTCATCATAAATATTTTAAGTGTTTCAGTATTTAGCAAATTTATAATTTCATTGATTCTCAGATTTGATTAATGGATACCATCTAGTCGAATGAATCCGTTTGCCCACAAACCTGTCTTACTTATCTATATTTCGCGTTTCACAAAATTTTTAGTTTCTTTTTTTTTTTCTACAATTGTATTATTTTTAGTAAAGGCTGGAACGTTATGTAGACAGTGCACCATTTATTACACTAATTTGTTTAAATGATTTTCAGGAGAAACCTGAACTTCATCGTTATATTTCAGGTGATCGGATGCTTCGAAAGATCGCCCATCGTCTGAAATGACGCGAGTTCTATCCCATGTTAGTCAGGGAATAATCTGGTGAACGAACTTAGCTGAAACAGATCTTATCGACCTTTCACAAGACCCTCCAATGTGCCATTAAAACAACGCCCGTAATACCATTTTACCAGTCCTGAATGACAGACCCCATGCATGTACTCATTGTGGAAGGCGGGTATTAGCGCGGATATGGGTGTGTGTGGCGAGTAAGAGGACTACTGGGCCACAAAGAACGGACTGTTAACCTTATGTCTTAAGTCGGACTCATAAAATAGGCATCATTTGTACCTACTTCCACTAAAAGGCATCTGATGGTAGATGTGCTCAATGATCACATTTATTAGAGTTTCAGACAATGTACATTGCTCACTATTCGCTTTTCCTGGATGATTTTTTCTTATGCAACAGCGGATCCTTGGCCCCAGTGGATAGAGTTGCTCATTGTCAGTGTGGTATTTCCTTGACAATGGGTTTTCCAGCATCGTGGTGTAGTTTACCTGGTTTATTCTTAACATAGCTGCCGGCTGGTCCTACTACCTACACATTTTCCCTTCCTTCCTCAAGAGCGGAAAACCTGTTTGATAATGGGATCCAGACCACTTTCATTGTATTTGCCTTGCTTGTTTTTATTCTTCACTTTTTAAATTTCTCAGTAATTTTTCCTTATTTTTTATTTCATTCATGTTTTAGGTGTGTGTTTTTCCGCATGAATCAAAAATACAAACTAATCAATTTTCATCACATCTGCCGGACACTGGAGGGACAGACACAGGAAGTATGTAGTATCCAGCCTACCGAATTTTGGAAACAAGTGATTTTTTTTTTTAAAAAAAAGGGAGATATAGAGAGAGAGAGAGAGAGAGAGAGAGAGAGAGAGGAGAGTAATGGATGCAAAGTACGTGAGATTTACATGCATGACAGCAGAACCCTCCCTTCACCCCCGATTCCTGTCCTTCCACCCGTTGGACGCTCGAGCTGGTGTGTGTGTGTGTTTATTTATTTGTTTGTTGGTGTGCGTATGTGTATGTGTGTGTATATACCTGTCCTTTTCTCTGTAGGCATATGTGTATCTGTGTGTGTGTGTGTGTGTGTGTGCACTGCTCTGAAAGAAGGGGCTGAACAATTGTTAACAAATATTATCAGTTAAGAAATAACATGAACAAGAGAAACAAGAAAGTGAGAAAATAGAATGGATAAAGATAAATTTCTATTTGGGGCAGAGGCAGGCTTTAACTGGGACAGACATAATTGGCTTGGTTCGGAGACAGGTCTGAACTGAGACAGAAAGCAGCGGCTTGGGACAGCTACTGGCCTGGGTCGGAACAGACAAAAGTGGCTTGGAACAGACAGGCATGGGATGAGAAAAAGAGATGTGACTTAGGACATGGGCAGGCGTTGGTTGAGACGGAAACAGAAGTGACTTGAGACAGAGGCAGTGTGTCTTGAAGCAGAGGACGGACATCTGTAGCCTGGGATAGGTGAAAGTGGCGTTGGACATACAGGTGTTGACTGGAACATGCGTGTGTGTTGGGCCAGACAGATCTGGCTTAGGACTGAGACTGGAATGTTTTGAAAGTGAAACAGATGTGGACTGGAACAGGGATCGGTGTGGATTTTGACTGACAGGGGTGGAATGGAACAAAAATTACCTATGTCAGATACAGTTGTGTTTGAGACAGAGACATGTATGGCTAAGGGCAGACAGGTAAGGCTTGAGACAGAAAAGTATGGCTTGGAACAAACACAAGGGTGGCTTGGTGCATACAGGTGTACATTGAGACAAACACGTGTGGCTTGGGATCGAAGAGAGTGACTTAGAACAGCGAAAGCGTGGGCTGGGGCACAAAGATATTGGATCAGACAAACGTCGCCTGGGGGAGCGACAAAAGTGGCTTGGGACAGTGACAGTGGTAGCTTGGGACTGAGATAAGGACAGGCTTCTCTTAGGAGAGACATGAGCAATTTAGGACCGAAATATGTGGCTAGAGACGGGGACAAGAGTGTCTTGGGACAGAAGGAGGGGTGGCTCGGGAAAGACATATCTTTCGGGAGACAGACATGTGTGAGTTGGGGCAGAGATATATGTGACTTGGGACAGAGACTGAGGTAGCTTTGAAGAAACAGGGGTGACGAGAGAGAGTCGTTTGTGGAATCATGCCGATGACATATATATTTTCTTATCTATATGTAGATGATTCTATTCAACTGAAGAAAAGTCTAAATACGTTACAGAAGTCTTTATTTGACCCTATTCCAATTCGAAATATTTCTACGAAGAAAACAAAATCATCTGAAGGTAATAAAAATATGATGAAAGGTAATGAAAAAAGTGAAGCTGTTAACCCTTCTAAACGATAAAGTAATTTTTCTTTCACTTGTACTATCTTCAGGAAACTTTTATTCATCTTAAGTGTGATTTCTTGAATTTGGGGAATTAGAATCAGCCTTCATTCACCTTTCACACTTTTAGCAGTTCTACCTATTAATTTCATCAGGTGGTAGTCTAAGAGTAAAAAGAGTAATACGTCGTCGAACTCAAAGAGCCAACCCAATAAGGCCTAAAGCATAACTTTGTGTTTCATTCTTGCCGCTACTGAACTAGACGTCTCTATCCAGCCTTTGACAGCACACCATCACTGAACGAATCAGTGAAGGTTTCTTATCTCTCGCCACCTGGTCAAAAAAAAAAAAATATCCAACACAATGGAATCATCTGGTAAGAACAAGCATATAATAATAATAAAAATGACATCATAGTGATGGAGTTAACCACTTCACTCCTATGACATCTTCTGTATTCTCTCCTAGGTGCCATCATGCAGCTTTATTCATCTTACAAGAGATTTTCCGATCCTAGCACGAGAAAGAAAGTGGGAGCTAGAACACCACTTCCTAAAATTTTAAGCCCATATTGGTTATTTGCCATAATGTCCTTCGTTCAATCGACTGGTATAAATCTATTTTTGACCACAGAGAACGCCAGACCTCCGGGACGAGGAATCAGTTACTTGTTCATCATCATCGAAGCAGACACGCTCAGTTAGCTTATAGGGCACCCAGGGACATGACTTATACCCTAGTTCACGTTTATCAGGTCGTTCATCAGACATCTAGGGAACAAAGGTAACCAACTGTCCTAATTTTTTTTTTTTTTTTGGTCAGTCACTGGCATGGGAGTCAAGGTCATTAAGCCAGAAGAATCGTGTTTTGATTCTACCCAAAGTATGCAGATAACAGAATATTCTTGTAGGTATACATGATACTTTTGACAAACACCGTAACAACCAAAATTAGAAAGTACAGTATAATATAAATTGGCATGTTCTTGTCTTATACCACGTAATATTTTTGGTCGTTTCCAATTGATTCCTGTCAACCTAATCTACGTGCTCTAACACATATAAACCTAAGAAGCAAATTGCTATATTTGTTAAATCTTAAACATAGCAATAGGTAAATGTAACTGAACACTCATAGCGGTCGGGGCCTGAAAGCCTTACAAAACTGAGTAAAGAATCTCGACGATTAGAACACCATCAACTGTAATGTGTAAAACCTCACTGCATTACACAACTGCACTATCAACTGCTGACTGTCGGACGAGGCGCTTAGTTTAATATAGGAAACATTTAATATATGAAAGAGAACTACTGGGAAGCAAGAACTACCCCACAATCAACAGTCGACGCTTACTTAGAACATGCATAGAATAATTGTGGATCAAAAATGCATATTTATAAAGAGAGAAAAAAAAATACCAAGAAAAACAGATCACCACTGACTGTAAATGTACATTACCCGACTGTATTACAAACCTGCCCTCATCAGCTGTTGACATTCAGACGAAGAACAAGGTTTAATAAAGGGAATATCAATATATCAATATATACAAGAACAACGGTAAGCAGGAACGGTTTAGTACGAGTATACTCTACGTAAACCATCATCCCTAATTCAGAAACATAAGCAAGTTCAGAACAACATATGTGGTGATAACGGGGTGACACACATCGATCAACAGCACATCACTGACTGCAACTGGCCAAAATCCATATAGCACATATGCACACAACACCTATAAATTTCAAGCGAGGCACTTGCATAAACGACACCAGTATACAAAAGGAAGTACCCAGCTACAATTCCATATACGTCAAATATCAACCCTAGTCAGGGAAACTGATACTGTATGCTAGAAGAAGCCAAAGTTGAACCAACCTCGTCCCGTAGACATGATCATAAGCACTACACTTAGAAATCCTGCTCAACCTCCCGTGGCCCACCATAGTACTCAGTATGCTTCTGAACCAACCAAATTCCTCAAGCAAATATACATACCAGATATAGAAAAGTACGAGCGTATATGCACATTTTTATATGCTTGGATGAAATATGGGATGTTACCCTTTCAGTCGCATGCCATACTTTCTCAGATCGTTTGTGAACGGTCCTTGCATCCCCGCTAAAACAGTATGCATTTTTTTTTTTAAATATATAAATTCTCCTATTATGAATGCGTTACAATTGCCTCCAGATCTTGTTACGGAGCCTGGAGCGCACAAATGCTATCATCATCACAGTTACTATGCATATTACCACTACCATTACCACTTAGAATCGTTCTAACTACGATCACAACTCGTACATCACTACTTCGACAACAACCACTGATGACAGCTACCACCATCGGTAATATAACTATTATATATACCAGTTCAGCAACAGCCTTTATCAATATCTTAGCCACTAACACGACACTCACCAGATTCTTAGCCACTACTATCACCATTTTCACCTCTACTCCTACATCATCATCTTGGATACCATCACCATAGTAATCATACGCATGTCAGTGTGATTATGATGAAAGCAGTCTTCTGCTTTGATACCTCAGAATTCATCTCTCTCTCTCTCTCTCTCTCTCTCTCTCCCTCGAGAGAGAGAGAGAAAGTCAATCTGTGTATGTGTGTGACTGTACTTTTGTTCGTTTTTTTTTTCACGCGAACAGTAATAGATATCGACCAAATTTGTTTCGCATTAGGTCGGGGTAAGTAAAGGGAGTATCAGAGAAATAGAAAATGGCGATCACGTGTGACGCGACGGCGCTAAATTGTCTGGTGCTAGTGTGTTTTTAGCTAGTAGGATCCGTACGTATTCCCACTATGATTTTGATGAGTTCCTTGTTTGAGAATGTGTTTTGGTGATAGATACTGAGCACGTTTTCTTCCCGTGTTTTTAATGTTCCTTGGACATTTGTTTGTTTTCTAATGGAGTGATCCTTGTATGTTTTTCGTATAAATTTGGTGTTTTCTTTGTATTTTATGTTTCTGGAATATGTGACTATGCTTGCGATCCATGTGTGCTCCCGATGTTTTTCATGTATCTGGCGAACTGATGAATTTTTAGCTGGCATTAATGTTGAGTGTTCTCAGTACGATATGGACATGTTATTGATGCGATGTGTGTTTCTGTAGTATGTAAGCCTTTTTCCAATCCATTCCCACTGTGTATTTATTATTTATCTGGAATATCAATGTTTTGTGGGTTGATTTTTTTTTTCCCCATCGACCATTGGCCTGAAGGACCAGGTCATTAACGCACTTTTTTCGTTAGTAATATTTATATAATAATCTTTTATATCATTAAATAGTTAAGAAGAAAAAGAAATCTAATCTAACAGCCTAATACTAATAAACCTAACTAACAAATCGCGCCCCTACACCTCGGCCTAAAGAAAAAACACTAAACCTAACTAGTATGCTTATACAAATAGGAAAAATAGATCGACCAACAGAGCACCATCGACTGCAGATAAGTAACGCCTTTCTACATTTCACACTTACAGCCATCTCCTGCTGACTGTCAGTCGAGGCGTATAGATTACTAAAGGGGGTATCAATATATGAGAGAGAACCTAAGGAGTCCAAAACTCATCCATATACGTCAACTGTTGGCCCTAATTAAGAAAACTATAATACAAACAGATGGAAACCATTTACACGATTACAAAAAGTGAAATACCATGTCCGACAGAACACTATCGACTGAAAGTGCCCACAATCTTTCTGTTTTTCACACTTGCAATCATGAACTGGAGACTGACAGGCGAGGCACGTGGTTTAATATGAGACATCAATATAAGAAAAAGAACGATCAGAAGCAGAAACTATTTCAAATACGTCATGTCAACCTCAGTTAAATAATATACTATATACACATTTACATTCGATTAAAACCATAATCACACAGTGAAAAGTCATATCACTATGATCAATCCTGTCTTCCTCAAGAACGCCACTAATTTATCAGTCACAACAATATCCCCATCACCCAGGACAGTGGAAAGGGTGAAGGGTAAGCCGCAGTAACTTATAAGTTTGTGGGTGCGAATCGTGTGTGTAGGTGGCAACTCAGTGACCATCATATCTTCTATACGAGTGGTGGTGTTTGAACTGTGAAGGATCAGGGTGATCTACCAAGCAGGTCTCCTAAACAAATAACGTCTGGCCTGTGTATAGATAGCAAGATTGCTATATTGTGCAACTTCTTCCCAAGACTCCTACAATTCCACTGTAACACAGGGATTTTGACGGTTGAAGATTTAGAAGGCGGTTCATTGTGCTTTTTTTTTTTTTTTTAATGGACCCTGCTACTAGGCGAGTGGCTACCGCGGGACCCTATCCCGGAGTATGCTGACGGAAACCCCTATGTTATCCTCATCTGTAAAGCTCCCAGACTCCCCCGAGGAAGAGCTGGCTCTCCTCTCCCTCGCTGGACCAGGAGCAGGAAAAACATGAGGACGCCACTGTTTGGAAAGGGTGGTCAAGTGAATCTTACCAGACTTGTCAGACATCGGTTTAGACCGCACTGACTGAGAAGCAGCAGCAGCAGTTTGTAAGTAGGAAGTAGTGACAGGGATATTATAAGAGGGTTGGAACGGACAGGGGTCTGAGACAAAGAGGCAGAGCGAGTGGCATAAGTAACAGAGACAGCGTCAGTGTCTCGACAGAGCACATCATAGGACCGGACGTGATCGTTCAAGCATACGAGTAGTAATTATTAGGTGACGGAGTTGCATGCAATACCTCCACTTCTTCCTAGCTTCATAGTAGGAGATAGCTTCAATTACCTTCACCGTGCAGACCTCTTTTTTCTCTTTCCATTTGGGACAACCTCTCGACGAAGTGGAGTAAGCACCTTTGCAGTAAAAGCAACATACAGTCTTGGATGTGAAGTGTTCAGCATCATGAACCCGAGTTGCACACTTGCCACACACTGACTAAGAAGCCCGACAAGACGTGTCACCATGTCCATGCAGATGACATTTCAAAAAATGAGGAAGGTTAGGGATATAAGGCCGTACGTTAAATATTTCGCAACCAAGTTTGACATGACAGGAAAGAGAAACTTTATCAAAAGTCGAAGTAATGGTTGCAGTCTTCGTCCTCGCGCCCTTTGAGAAGCGTGTAGTAAACCTTGCATCAATTGCATCTTGCTGAGCAAGTTCATGTATGATGTCGTTCTCACTCATCACCATGAGATTCCTGCAAGTGATAATACCCTGGCAGGAATTCATGGAAACCGGGATCTTCGACTCGACATCATAGCACTGAAATTTTGCAGCTTTAACAAGTCCATTACCTGAAAAGTAGTAACAGTCTTAACCAAGAGGTCTCCATTAGCATGTGTTTTTATTTATTTGTTCCACGTCACCAGCACAGCCATCAATCACTTTCTAGATAATGAAATGAGTGAGACTGGACAGGGGAGCTGAACCTACAGCATTAACAAAGCAAAAGTCACATTCGCTACAGGTACGTCAAGTGGGATACGAGTCTGGCGTTGGTCACTATACGGGCAGTTAGTCCGATCAACATTCCTACTGCTGTCAGGACCACCTCCCCCTTGAGGGAAGGAGAGACAGCAGAGGCGTCCGCCTTAGTAACTACCTGCCCCCTTGTT
The DNA here is from genome assembly GCA_018397915.1 of Birgus latro. Lineage (NCBI taxonomy): Eukaryota > Metazoa > Arthropoda > Malacostraca > Decapoda > Coenobitidae > Birgus > Birgus latro. The sequence goes on from JAGKTI010001095.1 coordinate 19,020, forward strand.
CGGTACATGGGAAGAAAGAGAAAACGATCAAGAGAAAGACACCCTAAATAAAGCAGCTAAGGCCGAGATCAGGACCCACATATAAGAGATTACCCTATCAGACCACTCTGGGGAGGCCGTGTCTGTCAGTTCACACCCCAGAGCGATCGGTGACGGAATCAGTCCAAAGGTGAGTAAGCAAAGATAATCTTATTAAATAGATACAAACACCTATTATATGACTAATCACGGAAAGAAGGGAAGTACTAGCTTGCCTTAATTTAACGCACCCAATAGATAAACAAACAAACAAAAAACTAATACCGTTGGGGCAGTCCTGCAACTAGAGGAGAGAAGGCAACACACGTCCGCACTCCTCACAACCATGCATCGAAGTCCGTCTCTGTGTGGGGTGATTGTATATTTTATTTTGTCTCGAGTTTCTCCTAGGTGAGCTTGAGCTGGCGTAAGTCAGGTGCTCTTAATGGTCATTTGGTGTGCTTGTTGCTTTCTGGTGCCCATGCTGAGTGTATTCTTTATTTTTTTTATTTCTCCATTGTGTTTTTTGTGAGTTTTAGGTGTTTATATTAGTTCAGTGCGTTTGATGGTTATTCGGTATATTGTTTGATGTATCCTGTGAGTGTACTTAAAACGTTCTGGTCTACTGATGTTTGTTTGATACATTAGATGTGCATATCTGGCATGTTTTAAAATGTGATGATATGTTTGATGAGTTTTTGATGCATGTACTGTTAAAAAAAAAAAAGCATTATTATCTACGTCGCCCTAGCTTTGGAGAAAGGAGGAAGGTCGATGAGACTGTTCAGTAGCTCCAAGTTTTGAGGCTTTTCTTTCTTCATTTTGGACGATTTTTCTTTTCGAAAGCAAACTCTCAACCAGGTTGCCCTTGTCTTCCTTTTTATGCTGTAGACGTGACGGCTGTACAAAGCACTTTTCAGCATTATCTTTTGCTCTGTGTGTATGTGTGCGTGTGTGCGTGCGTGTGTGTGCGCGTGTGTGCGTGCGTGTGTGCGTGCGTGTGTGCGTG
>JAGKTI010001095.1:20971-48027 GCA_018397915.1 Birgus latro
GAGAGAGAGAGAGAGAGAGAGAGAGAGTGAGAGAGTGAGTTTCTCAAATTAATCTTCAATCGCTCGTTCTCAAAATTAATATAACTTAATCTTTGGCTAACCATACCTGGAATCTATGATGTCTACGTCAACCTCGATCTGTTAACTTGATTCTGTGACTAATTCATCTCAATTCTAAAATAATTTATCTTTGGTTGACCCTTAATCCTTTCAGAGGGTTTTGTCCAAATCGAATTAAACAAAAAAAAGCTATAATGCCAGTCCAGTTACTGTGTCCTGTGACATTTTCTTGGCTTTTTTCATCCTAAGCTTCATCACGTTTTCCTCTGATGATCTTACTCTTTTTTTTTCTTCTTCTTTCTTTTAGAGTTCGGTGCAGTTCCAGCCAATGTTTTACTCATGTTTTAAGAACCTGACCTTGGTCTTTGAATCTTTTCTCCCCAAATTTAATCACTGTTGTCCCTGTGATGTTCCTCAATCACGACCTCCTATTTGATGCAGTTACATCCACGAATTTATCAGATATGTTCTTTACATACATGTACACAGGCACACAAACACAATGGGCCAATCGCAAGTCACTCTTGAGCTAAGTGCATTGGTGTAACAATATGTTAGCTTAGAGGTTTGAATTATTTTCTCTTCATTTTCATATCGCTATCCCAGCAGGTAATTTCACTTTCCGGTTGATTGTTTTACTCGTAATCTCTTATTCTTATAGAAGAATATACACATTCCCTTTCAAGTGTACGTTCACATTTTAACTCATCTCATCTGAAACTTTAGCAGATCCACTGAAACAATAGGAAGTCATCTACAAATCAAGTTTGTTCCAGGTCATTCCATTTACTCTAATTCCTTTAATGAATCCCACCATGATCCAATCAAAGTTTCCATGTATATCACAATAGAGATAATTTTTTTCCCTAGACTTAGCCAATAAAGCTGAAATCTTTCATGTACGCACAGTAGAGGCCAACAAGATTCGATTCGAGCCTAGTCGAGGCAAATAAAAAACGTAAGAATTTTTATTCTGGGGCAAAAAAAAACAAACTACATCACCACTACAAATACTTGAATTTGGCCTATTGAAGCAAATCCGAGCCAACTCGACCCTTGTTAAGGATATTTTTACTGATAAATGAATGAGACGACACGAATCTACTCTGTTTAAGCCTATTCCACCAAATCGTATCGCTGCTGAATGAAAAGGAGTCAGGTTCTTTAAGTGAAATACTTTGTAAGCAGCGCTTAATCCCACGTTCCTACCTTCAGGGTCATAATTTCTTAAAGTATCCTCCTGGTATGTTGTTGTTGTTGTTGTTGTTGTTGTGCTGCCACAATTTGTCTGATCGAGCAGCTACCCATCAACAAGAGACAAGCAACATCTCATGCAGTGACCCGATGCTCCCTTTCCTAGTACTCTTCACCCCGTTTTTAGTCTTTCCTCTTCCACCCATATTTCTCCCAGCTCTCTTCTCTTCTCCTCCACCACTGCCACCACCACCCACCTGCTACCTGTGACGGCGGTGAGGGGCGGCAGGTGCGAGGAAGTGTGGAGTGGGGCCCGCCAATACACGCCACGCCTGCTGACCCAATATCGGTGTGGTGGGCAGGTGAGGCGATTGCACACCGGAGTGAGTCGGGGTATCCTAGGCACCCAGGTAGCTCAGAATATCGGTAAAATATCCCATACTCACAACTAAGCAACGTTTACAGGGCACCGAATCTGAATATATAGAATATGTATATGAGAGGAGAAAACACAACAACCCTTCCGCACAGGATTTGAGGTCAGAGTCAAGAACAAGCTTACAATAAATTCCTTCCTGTAATTCTGATCTTGGCTTGATGGAAGAGCGAAGAGCAATGGAATCTTCTTCAGTTTCCTCTCTTTGTCTCTCCTACAGCTATAAACATAGCTCATGATAATTTTTTTCTCCTAACTAAGATCTGGTTTTACTGAAGGAACGGTCAACATAAGGAGAGTCTACACTTTCCTCTCCGTTCTTGAGGGAAAAAAAAAAAAACGTTTTCGACGGGGAAGCGATCGTATATATGTTTGTAAATCACTCCAAGAAGGGATTCTTAGTTTAACTCTTTCACTTCATTACCTTGTCACTAAAACTCGCCCTCCACCTAAAAAGAAAAAAAAATCTGTTACTTAACTGGCGATGTTCTTTGTACTCGCGCGACCTTGAACGTGATTACCCTGGTGTTCCTTATACTTGCTGAAATACATCTTCACTACTGTTGTTCTTCTAATGTGAACTAAATCGGCTGGTCGTGAAAAGCAAAAAAGGTTATCACCCTAATACGCCAAATGTTTAGAAATAAAGTACGTAATCCGATACAAAGCCATTCATTTTCCCACACAGGCTCCAATATAGGATAAAAAAGTGGAGATGTGTAATTTGGACTACGAGTATTAGTCAGGCCGGGAGGGGGGAGATGGAGAAAACCCTCCTAAAATGTAAGGCAAATGCATATGAATTCATATTTCTCTACGAAAATCGGTCAGGATAAGCAAGCCTCAACCTCCCAGAAAACCAAGAATTATTAAAAAATAAGTGGGACCTGAGTTCCTAAAGGAAGTTTGGAACTGGGTGTCAGCACGGGGAATAGTCTGAGACTATGAAGAAAAGCCTGAGTCACTTCTCTCTTCCGTAGTGGACTGAAGAAAATCCATCTCTACCCGGACATGCCTCCTCATCAGGATGCAAAGGTGTCATTGAGAGGAAAAGGGGAAAAATAGACCGAAATTATGAATGAGAAACGGAATCAACAGTTCATCAAAACAGACTCATTCAAACCCAGGCAACTTCAGGCAACAGAAGGCTTGGCTGGATGCGAGAGACGCAGCTTCGCACTCCACCCACCTTTCTACCTTTAACATGTCACACTGAAGCAGGGAAAGGTGTACTAAGGAGAAAAACAATCCGATATTTTGAAAGGAAGGATGATTAATTTTCTACTATCACAGTACATCAAAACAAACTCATCCCATCCCAGTCACAATGACCTACAGAATAGAGGGTCCTGACTGGGTGTGAGTGAGACAGCTTCGCACTCCTCTACCCACCAATCGAACCAGAAATCAGGTCAATACGAACAGGAAGCGATGAGCAGCGGGCGCCACGGGTTCAGCACGGACGTGATTGGCTTAGACGGGGTTCGGAGCCTCTTCCAGGAGACAAGTGCTCAGAAAAGCTCTCGAAATAATGGGAGATTAGTGAGCAGAAAAGAGGGCGAGGGTCCGCCGTGTTGACAGAAGACTAGCCTTATTAGCTCGAGGACTCTGCTAACACGGGGAAAGCGGGAAGGGGGATTAAGAGACGAGGGAGGTGAGGCGTGGATCATAACACCTTCATCCACCCACACTCCACATTCATCCACCCACACCCTCCACCACTACACCTCCATCAATTCACAATCTTCAACACTACACCTTCATTCACTTACATTCTCTTACATTGTATCTTCATTCATCAACACCCGTCAACACTACACCCTTATCCATCCACACCCTGCTACAACACACTTTCATCTATCCACACCTTCTTATACTAAACCTACATCCAGCCGCAGCCTTCCATACTACACCTTCATCCGTCCACACCCTCACACACACTACATCTTGAACCATTCACACCTTTAAACACTACACCTTCATCCATCCACACCCTTATACACTACACCCTCATCCATCCACACCTTCACACCCTACACCTTTACCCAGTCACACACTCGTACACTACACCTTCCTCCATCCACACCCTCACACATTACACCTTCATCTATCCACACCCTCATACACTACACCCCCATCCATCCACACCTTCACACCCTGCACCTTCATCCATCCACACCATCACACACCTCACCTTCATCCATCCACACCCTTATACACTACACACTCATCCATCCACACCTTCACACCCTACACATTCAACCAGGACCAGCTACAGTCTCCCACACTACATGTTCATCCGGCTACACCCTCCTACACTACACCTTCATCCAGCCACACCTTCACACCCTACACCTTCATCCAGTCACACTCCCACGCTATACGTTCATCCAGCAACACCTCCTACATTACAGCTTCACCTATCCACACCTTCTTACATTACTCCTTCATCCGGCCGGTCGTTGCTGGGGAATGCCAGTTTTCCGTTAATAAATTTCATCCATTAGATCACAACCGTTTCTCCTTTGGGTACCTTAGTTTTCAGTTAATTATTGCAAAAACCATTCATCCGTTATATTTTCCTGCATCAGTCATTCACCGGGCTACACCAGTCATTCATCGGGCTCCGTTAATCACCCCTCCGCTCGACAGTCATCCAACATAACACACCACCTACCCATCAAATTGCAAGAGTCATCCACTGGGCCACACTCTCCATCATTCTGAGCTCAGTTTATCCACCGTGCACAACAGCCAACACTTACTTCACACCACATATCCTTATCAAGTCACACCAGTCATCCGTCATAACACACCTGACGTCCGTCAAATCACAAGTCATTCATCAATTAACACGTCATTCACCATACTACATTCGTCTTCTGCATGTTACTCCGGTCAGTAAAGTTCAGCCATTCATCCATCATATAACACCAGCATCAGTTATCCCTCAGTGTTAAACGTTAATCATCCATCATATCACATCAGTCACCCAAGTAACACCAGTCATCCATCATGCCACATCAGCCATCCGTCGTGTTACATCATTCTTCATACCAGTCATCTATTGGGTTTTAAATACAAGCCACATACATCACACCAGTCGCCATACCACTCTAGTCATCACATCGCATCGGTCATCCATCAAATCATACCACTCATCGGTCATGAATCGCTAGTCATGCATCATTCCTCATCAGCCATCCATAGCTCATGTTAGTCGTCCATCATATAACACCAGACACCCATCTTGCCACAGCAGTCATTCATCACACAACACCCGTCATCCACAACTCAAGTGATCGCTCAATCATGACTTAGCCCTGTGACCATGACGTTCGACCAATTTTCCTCAAAATCGAATTACTTCATCTCTGTCTGACTCATAGATTTTCTAGTAAGTTTGGTCCAAACCCGTTCTAAACTGTTTGAGCTTACCCAGTGCTATGACCTTGACGTTTGACCTACTGTTCTCAAAGTCGAATCTCTCCAATCATACTTGTTCTTCAGCTCTTTCACCAAGTCTGGTCCCATCAGAACCAAGGTTGTTCTAGTTATAGGGTCGAAACTTTGACCTTACTTTAAGACCATGAAAACTGAGTCTTCTCTAAGCCAAATCACTTGACCCTTGCATTAATCTGAACCCTACCAGACAGTCTGATCGAAATCGAGGAAAAAAAATGCTGACGCTGATTTTACCATGTAACCATGGCTAGACCCTGCCTCTCAGACCTTCACCGCTGACTGTTCTGAAAATAGAATCCCCTCGTCCTTGCCTTACCGTCAATCCATCCACCGAGCTTGGTCTTAACAGAATGAAAATTGGTTTTGCTTTGCTATTTATTTTTTTTTTTTATATGTCCGACTCTGGGCAAAAGCTTCAAGGCCTATCCTAAGGCCCAGTAGTCCTCCTGCACACCTCCATATGTCACCACTTCGGCGCTAACACCCACCGTCCATATTGAATACATGTTAGGGCTGTCTCATACAGGACTGGTGTACTGGTATTAGCGTGGGGTTTTTTTACATGTCGGCGTGTCTTCTGGTAGATCGGTAAAGTCTGATTATATGAATTCAAATCCTTAAACTGTTCTCTGTCCCAGCCGGGATTAGATCCTGGGTCCATTAGGATAACAGACCGCCTCTCTACCGATTCAGATTACGTCAGTGACATCTGACATTGTCCTGTGAGCTTTTTTTTTTTTTTTTAATGCAAGGAAGAAGGAACCAAAGGCCGCAGGCCTGCATACTGTTCCTTCCAAGAAAAAGCAAAAACAATACAAAAGAGAGCCAAATTCAAGATCCGTTCATTTCGAGATGCCTGGACACACTGCGTTTGAAAGACTGGAGATCATAGGAAGTAGGAAATACAGACAGAGGAAGACAGTTCCAGAGTTGACCAGTTGCATAAATGAAGGACTGGGAGTAACGGTTAACTCTTGCATTAGAGAGCTGGACAGAAAAGTGATGAGTTTGTTGCTACACGGGTACTACGTGCCCGTCATAGAGATGGAGGGATGCAAGCAGACAGTTCAGAGGAACAGTGACCGTTGAAGTAGCAATAGAAGAGAGATAAAGATGCAACAGTGCGGCGAAGAGACAAAGGTTGAAGGGAATCAGTAAGAGGAGGAGAGTTAATGAGACGAAAAGCCTTTGACTCCACCCTATTGAGAAGAGCTGCATGTGGGGAGCCTCCCCACACATGAGAGTTGTACTCCATACACGGGCGAATAAAACCCGTGTACAAGGTCAACAACTGTGCAGGGGTAAAGAAAGTTCGGAATCGGCTTAGCACACCTAATCTCTTGGAAGCAGATTTCACAAGAGATGTAATATGTTCTTTCCAAGACAAATCCCGAGAGAATGAAACCCCAAGCATGTTCAAGGATGATGCAGGACATAACTGTTCATTATTAAACATTAGTGGGTAATCCTGAGGAAGATTTTGTCGGGTTGATAAGTGTAAGAACTGAGTTTTTGATGCATTAAAAATAACAAGATTATTTTTACCCCAATCAGAGATACGAGCCAAGTCAGACATTAGGTGTGCCATAGCCTCATCCCTTTTTTGTTGAAGTAACTGCTGAGATGGACGTTGCAGGAACCGAATGGAAAGGTGAAGGGTGGAATCATCAGCATATGAGTGGATAGGGTTAGATGTACAGCTTAGAAGGTCATTGATGAATAAAAGGAAGAGAGTAGGTGATAGGACAGANCACACACGAACGCATACAAACACACAAACATAAAAACATACACACAATCAAGCACATAGACACACAAACATAAAAACACAATCAAATACATTAACACGTAACAGACACGCACAGTCACACACAAAAACACGTACACACACAAACATGCACATTGCACACACACACACACACACACACACACACACACACACACGAGTGAAACACTACCCAACCAACACTTGTTTTGCGAGCGCGTTTGAAAATACCAGCAACACTATGATTTTTCATTATAATCAACTGCTATGGAGACTTTTCTCTGTAAAAGCTGATTGCAAGTATTTCTGAATGTGGGATAACCTCCTGATCATCCAGGTTTCACAACAAAACACCTTATTCTCATTTATACTCACAGTTTCGTCCACCCCCACTCACAGTTCTACCCATCTCCTCCCAAACTCAGCCCCATATACTCCATCCGACCACGCCCACTCCACCCACTTCTCTACCAATCCCTAACCATTGACCCAATCACTCCACCCACCCCCATACACTCCTCCATCCATCCCTGCCCCGTTTCCCTGCCATCTCCACACGCTTATCTACACATCAGCACCCACTCCATCAATCCCCACCCACTATTCCACTCATCCCCATCCACCTTCTCTTTCACTCATCCACCTACTCATTCATCCATCACCACCCACTATTTCACCTGTCCCCACCCCTCTTCCACCCCTCCCTCACGCTTCCACACAATCTCACTCACTCAGCCACCCCTCCCCACCTACTGTTCCAGTCATGCTCCCCACCGCACTATTCACCCATCTTCATTCACTCTTCCACCCATCCTCTCCCACTCTTTCCCCATCCACACCCACTTTTCCACCCATCCTCACCCACTTTTTCATTCATCACTCTGATCCACCCATCTTCAGCCACCCATCCACCCATCCTCACCTACTCCACCCGTACTCACCCATTTTTGCGTTTACCCCAACCCATTGTTCCACCTACACCTAGACATTCTTTATCCATCCTATTTCCACCTTTTCCCTGAGTTTTTTTTCTTTCTTTTTTGAGACAATGAATGGAGGAAGGAAAAACAAAGGAAATTAAAAAAACAAGTTCATGTGCCTAAAGGCATCCTCCATTCATAAAATATTTATAACAGCTGGATTTAAATAAAAGTGGATTAAATGTTTGTGGGAAGCAACTCCCAGGAAGTGAATTCCAGAGAGTAGTAGTTCTAGGGATAAATGAATATTGATAAGCAAAGGTTCTGCATTGTGGAAGAGAGAGTGTGAGTTCATGGCCGCTCCCAGCTGCCCGAGTATTTCGGGAGAAAATGAGAAGGGGAGGCACAATTGAAGCAAGTTCGTCAGAGCACTAGTGGACTGTAATAATAACAGTAAATAATGCTAAAGAAGCAACATCTCTACCTATTGATAATGGAGGAAGGTCCTGCAGGATTATTAATTAATCCAATGGCTTTATTTTGAATTTTGTCCAACTGCCTCAGTGCAGTTTACCTTTCTCGGACTAAGGTTGAGTGACAGGGTTGAGGGAGAGGCATGAAACCACTACACTCCTCCCTCCAATCTCATCCTTCCTACACTCTGTTCTTTCCTCTCTCCCACTGATCTCTCTTCCCCTCCCCCACCTATCCTCCTCCCTTCCACCACCCTGCTCTCTGCCTTTCTACAACTCACTCCTCTACCTCCTCCACTCATCATTCTGCCACTTCTCCACTCATCCCTCTCCGTCCTTCACTCATCGTTCTGTCACTCCTCCACTCATCCCTCTCCCTCCCTCACTCATCTTTCTGCCACTCCTCCACTCATCACTCTCCTCCTCCCTCCACTCGACCCCCTTCCCCTCCCCTACTCATCCCTTTCCTCCCCACTCCACTTTACTCTCTCCTTTCCCACTCATCCCTCTCCCCTGCCTCACTCGACTCTTCCATTTCCCCACTCTTTCCTCTCTCCGCTCCTTACTCGATCCTTTCTCTATCCCCGCACTCGGCCTTGTCCCCCTACCCCACTCATCCCACTCCCTCTCCCTGACTCAAGCCTCCTCCTGTCCACCCACTTCGTTCTCTCGACCTCCTTCCCTCCATTAATCTCTCCCCTCCTCCTCCACCCCCACTCGGCCCTCTCCCTCCCCCCCTTTCCCCTCCCTTCGCCCATTCCTCCTTCATGTGCTATCAGTTCTGCTCTTTAACGTCGGTAACTGTATATCATTCAATATTAAGGCTGGGCCACCCAAGAAGGACCGCAAGATCTATCCGGTCTGTGTACCCTAAACGAGACCACTACCGATGTGCCTTTTGATATCAGTATGCTACACTAATGTTACCATTGTGCATCTGTGCATTCTCATAAAGAAGTCGGTTTAAATGTCTGGCACTTATTATGCGTTATCTGATAAGCAACAATAACTGCTGTGCTCTGGTAAGCATGCCACTAGACACATTTTGGCTGCAAATGAAAAGGAGTATACAAGCTTCCAAATGTTCCGTCAATGTGTTGCTACTTTTTTCAGCAGCATGTCTGTGAAATGTGCCTTAGAACATACACACTCATCACCAACAGCAAACGATCATGCCAAAGTTTCTTATACAAGAGTTTCAGGTAAGTATGAAAGAAGGCATTCAAGAGTCTTTGATCATGACTCTGATGCCTTTCACAAAACTTTCCTTTTATTCGAAATTACTTCAACAAAAAAGATATATCGATTTTAGTGAAATTTGATGCTTCTCCGGTTCATTACGGTTTTTTGGTTATATCAGATTTTGAAAACAGTCTCTTTCAGCGTTTAAACCTGAACCCGGCGTTCCAAACAGGCGAATAGTCCTTGCGACTTTTTCGTTGGTATCGTAGCATTCTCTCTAATAACACTGTACTTTATTTTAGTTGATCAAAGTGTGCGAAGCTTGTTTTCAAATCCTTTGTTTTTAAAGTTACCCCACTGCCAAGAAAATATAATCGTATCCTGATTAAATAAAGGAAAAAAATACTGTTAGTCATGGACTAGGGCCTGATCACTGGATCCATGCCGTTGAAAGTGTGCTATCCACTCAGCGCTGCTCTGGTGAAAATCCTACATTTTATGTCCATCATATGTATTTTTATTTTAAACTAGCAGGAGTACCCGGTGTTGCCCGGGCCAAAAAGGCGAACACCAATCCTATTTGTTTTTGTTCAATCTTTCTTTCTACTCCAGAAAGACCTTGTACTCGTACCTCATGCTTTTGAAAAGGGATTATAAGAGATCCAGGAACTTTCTATTTCAGCTGTCTCAGACTAACGAACAGTACTTGTGTGCACTTGTTTACTATTACCAGTGACCTCAAATGACCTCGGAGGTCAACCTCACATAGCCTATGTCCGAACTGGAGGTCAAGTGAGTCTCCATGCCAAAAAACTGGGCTGCTGGGTCCAGTCGTTCAAGCGTGTATTACCGGTGACCTCCAATGACCGACCAGTGATCTCAAATGGCCTCGGAGGTCAACCTCATAGCCTATGCCGGAACTGGAAGTCATGTGAGTCACCGTGCCAAAAATTGGGTTGCAGGGATACCCGGCGTTGTCCCGGCCAAAAAGGCAAACACTCTACTTGTGACCTCAAATGACCCAGGTTCGAATTTTGAGCCCCCTAAAACCATCCTTGGATCACCCTGTGTTCAGAATATATATGGGTCTGGGGGTCTTTGGCCCTTGGTTTGGGCGTGATTGAAGGACAAATAAACTACGTGGCTATTATATAGGCCTATACAATAGATGTCAGAAAATTTATGGAATTCAGTATATAACTAATATGAACTGAAATTTGCATGTACGGCGTTTCATTTAAATTCGTCCATTATTAACAGATGTATACTGACGTTATTTTGTAGCCTCAGAGAAGTGAGTGTTTTGCTGTACGTGCGGACAGTGGAAGGGCATAGCTGAGGTGGGAAAAAGGGAAAGCAGGTTCATGTAACTGGAACTGAAAGTTAGGGAATGAAAGCATTAAAGTATCGAAATCATACGCATATCAGGCTGTATAAGATGCCTGGTCGTAGATCTGGGCAGCTGAGAGGCATAGGGGATGGTTTTGGGGGTGAGGATAGGAGGAGAGGAGAATTTTGTTCAGGTAATCTTGACTAAGCATTAAAGAAGGAATTCATGATATTGTAAGGCATTTTTATATCAAAATAATATGAATGTCAGGCAATATACAGCGTCTCCTCGTAGATAATTTCAGCAGAAGCTTTACGTAAAGAGGGTTGGGGGAGGCTGGAAAATGGAAGGACTTAGCTCATGTAATCGAGACATGCAAGTTGGGGATGGAAATCAGGAGTTTATCACATAATACTGTGTCAAAATCACTCAAATATTATAGAGTAAAAAGTATTTGGTCGGAGGTCTGGGCTGAGAGGGCTGGGGGCTGAGGTCGAGGGGAGAAGAGGGCTGAGTTCTTATAACTGGAACTCAACGCTGGGCATCGGACACAGAAGGAAATCAGGTACAAATCAGGCGTTAAAATGTTGAAATCATATAAATATCAGACAGTACAAAGTGTTTGGTCGTAGGTGTGGGCAGCAGAAGGGCAGAGAGGGTTGGTCGGGTGGGAAGAGGGAAGGGCCGGGTTCCTGTAATCGGGCGGCACCACCAAGGGAAATCAGACGGCGCCTAATTCCTCTTGATACATGATCCTTCACGCGGTGTTAACAGCAGCTGGGCCGGCCGCGGTGGGGGGAAAAATGATGAAGACCCGCATGTAGGATTCCACGTCTTTTATATCCTGCTGGATCAAATGCCGGATTATGTTTGAGGAATTGTAATCGCGCCTTTTGCTCCTTTAGCTACTTGTTGTCGACGATATTTCTTTGTGTGTGTGTGTGTGTGTGTGTGTGTGTGTGTGTGTGTGTGTGTGTATGTGTGTCTGTCTGTCTGCCTGTCTGTCTGTGTGTGTGTGTTTAGACAGGACACGTGAAGAGAAATAATCATTACTGATTTAACGCTACTGGTCGCTGAGACAGAGTGACAATCAATATTAACTGGATTCTTAAGCAATTTAATTATCTAGCCTCAGTCCTTTCTGCCCTAGAACGCCCTTTTCTATTATATATTTGTTACTGGTGGACTATCTTTATTCACCTTAGGGGCAACACCAAACGAATTCCCGCTCAAAACTTGTAATCCTTTGGCTTCACCCCAGAACATTAGTTTCTGATGTGGTAAATCTGTTCCAGATTTAGTTCGAAAAATGGCAGGTACTATATATGGTGATTTACTTGTAGTGAGCTTTTTAAGTGACAAGGAAGGCGTATAATTTTTAATAAGCCTTAAAGGAATTTGCTTATATGCTGGTATACCCTTCCCTGATCCAGGTATGTTTGAATATAAAAGCTGTATATTAACTTACTCATGGTCGAAACAACTCTAGAATTTAATTCTAGCTAATGTCAGTCGATTATATTCAGTTAAGAATGAATCATGTCAGCCTGAAAATGTTAATGCTTTTGTCATTAAAGCTCGCATGGTCAGGACAGCTCTAGTATTCTCTTTCAACACTTCCATACGGTTTTATTCAGCCTTGTCTGAGTCTTAGATGCTTGATTATCATATTACTAACAAACTTTTTAAATAACTTTATATCGAAATATTCGATCTATATATTAGCCCTTCCAGCTCTCAGCCTAAGATTTAATTATCTGCTTTTAGAGTTTATAGGGATATATTTTACTGTTCCAGCTGAGGGTAGTTGACATTTTTGCACACATTATATTGTACTTGATTCAGTCTTGTGTGGGACATCAGCACTAACTGCGATGATATCTTGCTTTTTTTACTTGTTCTTAGCATCCTGATCGTTTACTTAACTAATGCAGAAATCTTTAATTCTGATGGAGATACAAGCTATCCTCTTTAATCCTTACAGCATACAGCACAATGGCGCCTTACCATCATTTTTTAAAGTTTGTTTTTGTCACCGTCACGCGATTTTAGTCAGTCGTTGGTACTGAAGTGGTTAATCAAATCTTGAGAGTGTAAAAAAAAAAATGAATTCCTCACACTAATGATAATGATCAGTGTGCAGTAGAACTATATGGACGAATGACTGTCCCACACTTAGTTTCCAGTTCCATTCAGTTACAACTTTGTGGGCACTGCAGATATTGTTAATCCTCACAGGCTCCTATGACTCTTTCCAAGTCAACTAAAATCGTTTGGCGTTAGCAATACAATACTAAAGCAGACACGACCATAAAAAAGTTAAAGAATTTGAAATAACTGAAGATAGCCCCTAATGCAAAACTTTGTAAAATCTGCAATGTTTGGACTTGGCCAAACTGTATACTGAGGCCCATTAACTGGAAGATATTCACTGTGATCGGTAGAAGAGACGCCTATTCTTATCACCTATCTCAGTTACATCTTAATCGACGGCCGGACACTTAACCTCTTCACAACAAGACTTCTCCTATGCTTAACACCATTATTCGATGACGTCTGTTATATTTGTATCGCTGTTTCTAGATGATTTAATTCAATATTAGAAAAACTTTCTGTATTGGAGAGGTTAACGATACCCTTCACTATCCTCTCAGCTACAGAAGGGGAGGGTCTCTTTTGGTGATTAAAAAAAGCTTAATAAATAATTTGAACAAAAAAAAGGAGTCCTCTGAATAAAGGAGTTAATAATATCGTGTAGAAATAATTATACTGAAATGAAGAAGTCGCCGTCATATTTGAAGGGGTTATTTTTTTTGCCTTTCTTTATAAGACCAAAAAGCTAGAACGAAGTAGAGATGCTGTCGTCGTAGTGGAGGGTCACATACTGTATTTTACTCCGGTAACCACTCTGTGACTCTGTGCTGTTTGCTTAGCTAAATGATGCACCGACTGGTTGAGTTATCAGTAATAAAGAAATGTACAATAACAAAATACAGAATGGAAGAATTCCGGTGCAATTTACTTAGGACTTAATTTAACGGATTTGTCAGATATAACTGGCCATGGTGGACAACGTATGATTCAGTGTATTTGATTTCGTATCCACTTAGCATATGAAGGAAGAGGGAAATAGGTTTAGTGTGAATGTAAAGCATACATATGGAATTTTAATGGCTCTTGCTTACTGTATGTCGTAGAAACAGTGTACTATTTATGAGAGAATATTTCCGATTATGGTTTCACAACTTCGAAGCGAGTAGCATTGTTACAAGATGCCCTTGTACGTCAGCCTCTCTTCTAGTCTCGTTTATTTTTTTTATGTGAATGAAGTGATGGATGAGCCTTATCTGTCCGTTCCCTGAGGACCAGCAGTCTTCCGACATGAACACTCCTTCACATGTTACCACTTGACTGCTAATACCCACCACCCGTATGCAATATTTGCTATGGCTGTCTCAATCCGGACTTGACCAAAAATTTCTCTCTCTCTCTCTCTCCATCTTGAATACCGAGTTGTAACAGTAGATTAACAATGTGATATTAGTCACGAAGTGCTATGACAAAGGATATACACTCCTACTTTTATCTTATTCTGATGATCACCTACGTGAAATAACTGAAAGAAGGACGAAATCTAGGCCAGGTTAAGGCGAAATGCACACACTGAGGGTGTTTTATGACATGTTGGGTGGGATATGTGGCAGATAAGTAAAATCTGTTTTAACGAATTTCAAATCATGAAACTGTTCCCTGTCCCAGCAGGGGATCGAACTCACCTCCTTTTGGGCATCCGACTACCTCTTTCGCTATTCGGTCACCACCTTCCCTAAATATATCACTAGACAATACAATCCGGCGTGCCAGTGCATCGTAGCAAAGGTAACAATTTATACGGCCAGCCCACCATCAACTTTTCATTTCCAGTGGCCGACACCATTGCCACCATGACCATAAAAAGCGTGTCGGTGAAGACTGCGTGTGGAGGTTGTGCTGTTCACATTTTTTGACCGGAGAGGAATTGAACATATGAAAGGTTATCCTAAATGTATTACTCTTCATATACCTTTCAGCGTGAAAGAACTGAAACGCTTGTATGAAGCAAATATACTCAGACAATGCGAGAAGTGGAATGTAGGGTGGCTGTTTCTCCATGACAACACACCCAGCCATAAAGACGTCACTGCCCATAAATTTTTCTAAATAAAAACTCTCCCTTTTCTGTGCATGAAGAGAGAAGCAAAGGTTGCGAGTCTGCAAAAGATGCATATTCTGGAAAAAAATGACCAAAGAGTGCCCAAATCAAGAACTATTAAATTGGAGATGCTTAAACATAATGCGCTTAAAAGACTGAAGGTCACAATCACAAGGAGATACAGACTGAAGAAGACAGTTCCAGACTTCACCAGTTGCATGTATTAACAACCGAGAGTAAGCTACCCTCTAACTCTTGTTCTACTGATGCACTAAAGTACTGGATTGAAAAGCTGTGACAGAGCAGTTCCAGAGATGACCAACTGCATACTCGCATTTGAACAAATGGGAGTACCTATGAAGTCTGGCACTAGAGGGCTGGCCAAAAATAAGATGCGACAGTGTATTGCTAGATGGAGACTATATTCACTCCGTCATCAAGGCGAGATGCAACCAGACATTTCAGATGAGCAGCGAGCACTAAAGTAGCGCTAGTAGAGGGAGAGAAATGCATCACTGAAGCAAAAAGATGAAAGTTGAAGGGAATCAATAGGAGGAGGGGAGTTGATGACACGTAACTGAAACATGATACTGAGACGTGAAGGACTGAGTTGTTCGTTATTGAAAATAGTGTGACATTCTTATGGAAGAGTCTGATGGGCTGAAAGATGGTGGAAGTAATTTTCTGATTCACTTTATCAACCTGACTTAGCACCTGGGACGTCTACTTGTTCTCTAAGCTGAAGCTCTTGATTTAGAAAATAAAATTGCTCTGACACTACAGAAGAAATCCAGCTTGGAACGATGAGCGTCCCAAGGAGCAAGCACTGTGGAAGAGGAATTCCAACAATACTTCGATCAGTGGCAGAAACTTTGGACAAGTATGAGGATGTAGGAGGGAAGTTCTTTGACGGTGATAACTGGAGTATTTGTTCTTTGTTTAATAAAACTTAGTTTGCTAACTCAAATAAGAAGCCCTCGATCATTCCTTGTATATCAAGATGTATTATGTAAGCGATATCAAATTTTGTTGGTGCAGTGTGTAGCTGGAACTTTACATATACAGCATGGTCACAAAACTAAGAGAACAAAGCATATCCACAACTTCTGAAGGTCGTGTATGGTACAGCTGTAATTAGCGTACATACTACATCACAGAGTGGATTCAGCAGCGAAGGAGACAGCTGAAGTACTTTTTGCTGTAACTGTGGAATTCTTAATTGATTGTCAGATATCATCTGCTTGCCTGTATCTTCACAATCTCCGAGGCATTTTGGTGAGAGGGGGTTTCTTAAGCTGCATATGAAATTTTCGTTGATCGGGATGAAAATGTTAAAAACGGTCATCATATTCGAGAAGCTGAGCAAAGCTTTTTGCCTCTATAGAAGGCCTTTCTTACTGATGGGATTAATGAAGCTTTATCTAACCACTTCAGCTCGAGAACTCTTTCCGAAACTGAATAAAGTTTTATGGAAGTGACAAGAATAAGTAAACATTGTAGCATTGGCCTGAAGAGGTTAAACTGATGAAAACTGTCTGGCAGTATCAAGGAGGAAAATGAAAACAAGATGATGTTTAGCAAATGTGTTAGAAATACGGCTGATAGTTATGACTTGGAATGCTGAGTTGCAAACCCCTTCTCTACGACGACGTCTTTTTTACCCTCTTGAGCAGTAGCGCGGGGTGCACTGTTTTCTGCCGTGTGTGTGTGTGTGTGTGTGTGTGTGTGTGCGAGTGTGTGTGTGTGTGTGTGCGAGTGTGTGTGTGTGTGTGTGTGTGTGTGTGAACAGAACAGTTCAAATAGTTTTGATCTGATTTTGACCCAACTTCATGAAACCATAGAGAGCGAGTAAGGATGAAGTGATTCAGTTTTGAAAATAATAGATCAAAGGCCAAGGGCACAGGGCAAAGTTAAAGGTTTGCCCCTTTGACCGACTGTATGGTTCCTTCTTGGTTAATTTGTTCATACCATCTTCCTGCAATTTCATTCAGCTACTTGGGAGACTTCGAACTCGAGGGATTGCTAGAAGTCCTCATTATGTTAGGTAAAATCGACTGGTGGTAGCCAAAGAACAAATATCATATGAGTGAAAATGATAATACGTCTTCCCTTACGTTTTACTCTCATCATGGATTTTGGGAATTACTGTAGGAAATTGGAGGATACACTGCCACTGTGCCTGGCTTAATCTCAGGACTACAATGAAGTATTTTCTGTCCATTTCTTGTCTCAGCCACTCTATTTTATTATTATTTTTTAGCATAGGACACATCTTTTATGGTGAAGGGATTAATGGCAATTGTTTTTAATTCCTTCCATCAGTGAGCCCCTGCTTGAACTGAAAAAACATATATCGTCCGAAGGCTGCAGCAGTATAATATTCAAGACGTTCTCTGACAGGATTATGAATACGTATGATAGCTCGTTTGTTGATACCGAGTTGAGTAGTCGAGCTGGTATTTCAAGTCTGGTTAGAGATGGTTGAGATGCCTGGCAGCTTAGTTAAGTTTAGATTAAGGTTGGGTTTAGTTGAGAGTTTTAGCAGGGTGGGTTAACTTGAGAGATGGGACAAATTAGGTAAGGTCGGGATAGGTTTAGTTGAGAGACCGAGCAGGCCAGGTTGACTTATGTTGAGAGACCAGGCAAGTTAGGTCAGGTGGGGTTAAGTGGGAGACCGAGCATATTAGGTTGTTAGGCTAGGTTCAGAGACCGAGTATCTTGGGTTAGGTTAGGTTAGGCTCGAATGCAAAACCTGGGAGATTAAGGTTAAGCTATCTTGAGAAGTCTGGCAAGTTAGGTTGGGTCAGGTAAGGCTGAGAGACCGGGTGTTGGACAGCCCGCCCGTACACACCTAAGAGGATTGCTGGCCAACACCAGTTTACGCACGCCAGCCTTGTTAACTGGCCTGCATCTTTTATGAGAAGGGTCAGACTCATTTGGAAGGTGGCTATCAAGCGTACTTTTTCTGCTGTTTTGTTTTAGCCCTTCTTTTTTCCAGCTTATTCTGGCTACTTGTATAAGGGTTTTTGTTCACTTTAGGGACGTGTCTGGATGTTAATGAGTTAATGAAGTCTGCATCAAACTTTTCCAGTCAAATATCTCTCCTAAGCTAAATAAAATCGCCTAAAAGCAGGAAGAATAAAAAGAAAAATGCATCATCAAATTGAAATTTATAAACTTGGCTTCCCGTACTTCGGCCATCGCCTCGTTTAGAAGTATGGTTTCCTTTTAATTTCTATGTTCGTGTAAATAATATGGATTTGAACAATCATGAACAAAAATTCCTACCAGATCTTAAACTAAAAACGTTATATAAGAACTTCAGCACTCCGGTTCGTGGCTTTTTCACTATTAGGAATGGATATGTTGGTTATATTATCAAAACCTGGTTCACAAATGTATAAGCAGGCCTGTAAGTTTTGACATTCATTTGTGGAACACTGTCTCTGCTATGTCTGATCAGCCTGCATCCTACATTATTCAGTGTAGTCAGCGATGGCACGAAAAGGTCAGACATGTTCTAGCATCACACATACTTTTCAAACTATCCTCAGATTTTTTGAAGCTTATCCAAACCACCTCGGTCTCAGCTTTGGTGATTTCGGCCAGATGATCTTATTTTTTATTTAAGGTTTATTCTGATCTTTGATGCATATAGTTAGTAAAATTAAGGAGGAACTGTTGATTATGAGTGTGCAAAAAAGCTTAATGTATCTGTCACCATTCTTTTTTTTTCAGAGCAACTATTATGTAAATTCCTTTCATCCCGCGTACATTCACTATACACTATGGATATTTGTGGTTAGATGAAGGTATAGGATGAGTTGTATGAATATCGTGACAAGGTGTATTGATGTCTAATATGGTATGACGTGGTGTGATGTGACTGTAGTGGAGTGCTTGGTACTGAATGGCGATAAGTGCTTAGTGAATGGCGTTACTGTGTACTGATGTTAATGTGTACTAGTGTTATTGTAGAGTGGTGCAATGTTTCGTAAGTGGTGTGTGTGTTGACGGAATTGTGTTCAGTGCTATGCTGGATTTGTGTTAATGTTAGTGGTGTTGTATGCAGATGTTATTTGTATGATGGTGTTATTGTGTGTTTGTGTTCCTGGCCGTTGTGATATTTAATTTAATTGTGTTATGATGCATTAGTATTTTACTGTACTGATGTGATGTGCTGTAAAAATTATATGTTATGTAATTTACTGATATTATGGTGTATTGTGGTGGTGATGATGTAGTGTAGTAACGTGTGATGTTCTACTGTGCTGGTGACAGGTGCCAGTATTATCATATAGTGAGGTGGTTTAGTTTATGTCGGTGTATCGATGTTGTTACTGGTGTTGTGATGTGGCATGGCTTGTTATGCTGATGTTGCAGTGTTGAGTGTTTCGTGGGTTGACTAAGTGGTGTGATATATTGCTATTTTGATCCGGTGTTGTGATGCATTATGGTGCAATGTGCGTTCCTGGTTTTATGAGGATCTGGTATATTAAGGAAACAGTGGTTGGATGTGGTGTTGCTTAATGCTGCTGTGGTGTGATGGATGCTGATACTTCGCTGTGTTAGTGAGAAATTATATTGTTTTGGCGCTGCGATGTATCTATGTGCTTAGGTGTGGTTTGTGCAGTGGTTTTGTGATGAGGTGTGGTTGTTGAAGCTTGGTGTAATGTGCTGGTGTAATGGTATGATGTGATGTGGTGTGACGTGGAGTGGTGTGTGGTGATGTGGCATGATATGTTGTGGTGTGTCATGGTGTGGTGTGGTGCAGTGGTGTTACAGTCTGACGTATTGGTGCTGTAATGTAATGGTGTTGTTTAGTGGTGTATTGTGGTGTGGTGTGGTGTGGTACGGTGTAGTAGTTGTAGTGTAATGTACTGATGTTATGGTATAGTGGTATGGTGTGCTGTAGTGTTGTGGCAAACTGGTGAGATACAGTATGCTGGTGATGTGCTGCATTGGTGTATTATGGTGTCGTGCAGTGGTGTTGTGGGATAGTGAGGTAACGTTGTGTACTGGATTTGTTATACAGTATACTGGTGACGTACTAGTGTTGTGGTTCAGTGGTGTGGTGTGATGCAGAGGTGTTGTGATATTGTTGTGCTTGTCCAGTCTGTTTGATAGAGCAGACTCATCATCCGCAGGCAAACAACCTCCCCTGCAGGGCCGTCCTGTGCACTGAACTAATGTTCCTATGCAGGTGACAGCGCCTCGCCACAACGAGGCGAGGGGATGAGGGTGGAGGTTTGGTTCGTGGGTGGATGCCGCATTTGCTTCTATCCACCCAGTTAGCAGGGACGTCAGAGTAGGCTTCTCGTCACCCCTTTATTTGGCCATATGGTTACCATTCAGTGTCTAAAAAGAATCCTGAGTTAAAGGATACCCTTTGGTATATCACTGTGTAAAACTACCTCAAGTGAAATAAAAAAAATAATAAAAACTGACGATATGGTTGAGAGAAACTGGAAGAGAGGAAGGCAGACACAGAAAAAGAATGACAGACATGCAGGAAGAAGGAGGCAGCACTACATCAAGTGAGTAGATGATGGACGCCCCCACCTACCACCAGAGGTGTTGTGTAACAGTGTTGTACACTGAAGCACTGGTGGTTTAACTTAGTTTGCTAGCGCGATCTGATATATTGGTGCTTTGGTTTAACAGTGCAATGTTGTTTGATGCACTGACGTAGTGTAATGGTGTTAAAGTGTGACATACAAATGTTGTGGTGGAGCAGTGTGGCTTAGTATGGTGAGTTGTTGTGTGGTGTACTGTAGTCGCCGTATGGTGGTTCTATAGTGTGGTGTACTAGTGCTGTGGTGTAGTGGTTTCCTGTATTGAACTGGTTATGTAGTGATGGTGTGGTGTACTGGTTTTGATGCCTGGTGCACTGATGTTGTAGTGTAGTTGTGTGATGTATTGCGCTGGTGATGCAGTAGCACTGTATGTTGCCATGTGGCGTATTTGAGTTATGTAGTGGTGTGGTGTAATGGTGTGGTGTACTGGTGTTGTAGTGGAGTGGAGTGATGTGATGGTGCTGTGGTGTGGTGTTGCGTGACATAGTGATTTATGTTGTGATGTGTGTGTCAGTCTGTGGTGTAATGGTATATTGTGGTGTGATGTGCTGGTGTTATGGTGTAGCACTGAGTTCAGGTGTAATGACTTGGTGCAATGTCTTGAATTAAAGTAGTATTACGCTTCAGTGCTGCAAATTGCTGTTGCGATGTGCTAGTGCCATAGTATATTGGTGTGGCAGTACGGTATGGAGGGAAGTAATGGTGTATTGGTGTGGAGACCTTGTGTGGTGTGACGCCCTTGTATTATGTGCTGATGTCTGAATATGGTGTGGTGTTCTGCGGTACAGTGTGTAGTGGTGATGTGTGGTGTGGTGTACTGGCGTTGTGGTGTAATGACCTGGTTTAGCGAGACGTCCTGGTGTTATGCGCAGATGCTAGAATGTGATGTGGGTTAAATTAATGGTTTAAGGTGGCTTAATGCTTTTGTGTAGTAACGATGGGTGGTGTGGTATATGCTGCTGGTATTGTGTGGTTGTCTGAAGTGGCGTGTTGACGATATAATGTGTTGTATCTAGAATGGGATGTGGTATGGCGTGGCGCGTGATGTGGTATGGTGTGGAGAGTGAAGTGGTGAGGTGAGTGGTGTGGTGTGGCGTGGTGAGTGCCTGAGTTGTGTGGTGTACTGTTACTGTGGTGTTGTGGTGTTTATGGTATGATTTACTCTTGTGTTGTGGTGTGGTATGATGGCGTGATCTCATTGTAAAATTGTGTACCATTAGGTGCAGTGTGCTGGTAAATTCTTGTTGTGATATTGTTGAGTAATGTGGTGTATTGTGGTATGTTGGTGGAATGGTGTGATGAGCTTCACTGTGGTGCGATTTAATTGTGTGTTATGCTATGCCAAGGTGTAGTTGCTGGTGAATTCTCGGTGTGGTGTTTTGATGTAGTGTGGTACTGCATTCTCGCTGGAGTGTTGTGAAATAGCATGTTGTGATGAGATGTTTGTGTGTTATGGTGCGTGTGGAGGTGTATGCTTATTGTGATTTTGTATATTATGGTATAGTGTGGTGATGTACTCTCGCTGTGGTATTGTGGTGCCATGTGCAGTAGTATGGTATTTCCGTGTCGTGATTTATTGTGCTACTGGACTGTTACTGTACTGTGCAGCATTGTGTTGATGTACTATTGTTTGGTCACGGTGCTTTGTGGTATAGGGTGCTGGTGTGTTCTCATCCTGCTATAGTGTTCTGCTCTTGTGGTGCTGTGTTGTGGGGTATATTTATGTTGGAGTGTGATGTTTTCAAGGCTTCTTGTTCGTATTTTTAGTTAGTTGTTTTCCGGGAAGAGGCACTAACTCTCCGCCAACCCACTTGTTGTCACGTAGGGAACACGTGTTTGTTGGTTACCACCCAGCGTTGTAAATGCTTTCCTAGTTTACAGGAAATCATTTGACTTGCCACTCAGTGTAGAGCTACCCTAAAGACAGAGTACCACTACACTAAGTGGGTGGATGATGGGCGCCCCCACCTACCATGAGGATGAGGAGGAAACGGAAAATGTGAGTGTGTTTAAGTACTTGGGTAATGTGATGAGTAACGATAGAAGTTTAGAGGGTGAAGTGCTTGAAAGGGTACAACAGGGAAGAAAGGTAGCTGGTTCTTTGAAAACACTGATGTGAATCAGGGAAGTGAGCATGGAAGTGAAAAAGCTACTACATGACTGTATTGTGATACCAACTCTAACGTGTGGAAGTGAAGCTTGGACCTTGTTGGAGGAACAGAAGTCAAGAGTGAGAGCAATGGAAATGAGTTATCTGAGAGGAGCATGTGGAGTCACATGGAGAGACACTGACAAATGAGGAAGTGAAGGAGCGTTGTGGTGTGGATGTGGATGTGATAGGAAGCGTTAGGAGAAACACACTGAGATGGTTTTGCCATGTGGAGAAGATGGAGAGTGAGAGACTGACGAGGAGAGTGTATGTGAGTGAGGTCGAGGGGTGGGAGAGGGAGGGGGAAGCCAGGAAAGAGATGGAGGGATGGAGTAGAGAGGTGTATGGGAGAGAAGGGTGTAAGCTGGAAGCAGGGCAATGAAATGACGGGGGACAGGGCGACAGGGAGGCGTTTGTTTGTGGCCACCCTTTACGGGAATAAGGCGTCTAGCAATAGACAGAGATAGATAGATAGTGATGTATTTCTATTGTGGTACGGTGTAGTGTAGTCATGAATTTTCGTTGTGATGTTGCTGGATGGTATGTTATGGTGTAATATGGTAGTATTTCTGACTGCGGTGTTACGACGTGATGTTTTATGGTATAGTGTGCTGGTGTATTTTCGGTGTGGCGTTGTTGTTTAGCGCCGTGATGTATTTTCGGTGTGATGTGTTGTTGTTACTCAACCCAGATCTGTCTGACCAAACTCACTCGTCGACCGTAGGTAAGCAATAGCCCCAATGGGATTGTCCTATAGGTTCCCTACGCCGCTGATGTTACGTCAGCCTCTAAGTGTATCATATGCTGTGCAATGCTCCATTACGTATATCGTGCCATGTGGGCGTAGTCCACAAGCGAGGCATGTATCATCTGTGACTCCACGCAACCCATATCTAAGCTGGTATATGAGAAGGGAGGGCTGGGCGGTGTACTGATCTAAGCCTAGCTAGCAGAACCCAGTCACCTCTGTTTAACGATACCTTCGATGAATGGATGTCTGAGAGGGGGGGGGGCTAGTAGTTTACTGCTCTGATAGAGGTATTATATTAACCAGCACGTGAAGTAGGTGTGTAGGTGTTTGTTCATTGTTAGTGTGGGAGTGTTTGGAAGGTGGGATGTTGTTGAAGAGGGTTTGGTAATGTTTGTTTTACTGTGTGATTTTTCATATAATGACAGGGTGTTGTTTGTTGGCACAAGCAGTCCGTATGGTGCAGTGTGGTTGTGCATTTTCGGTGTGGTGGTGCAGTGCAGTGTGTGGACGTATTTTCACTGTCACGTTGCGGTGTGTTGTGCTGGCGTATTTTTCTCATGGTGTTATGATGCAGCTCCTCTGCTGTGTTGCGGTGGAGTGTTATAAAGTGTGCTGGTGTCTTGTCATTGTGGTGCTGAGGTGTTGTAGCATGGTATTATGGTGTAGTGTGCTTGTGTATTCTTACTGTGCTGCTGTGGTGCTATAGTGTGGTGCTATGACTTACTGTCCTGGTGTACCCTTGCTGTTGTGCTATTTTGTTGTAGTGTGGTGTTATGGTGTGGTGTGCTGTTGCAAGCTTGCTGCGGTGTTGTGGCGTTCTGGTATTGTGTATTTTCGTTATAATGTTATCTTACGTTCTATTCTCGTTATGGTATTTTGGTATGGTGTTGTAAATTCATTCTCATTGTGGTGCTGTGGTATGGTGTGCTGGTGTGCACGTGATGTGGTGTAGTGCGGTGATGCAATCTTGTGGTTGTGCAGTGTGGTGTGGAGGGGAGTTATTTGCTGTGGCACCGCAGTGTAGACTGATAGTTTTCTCCTACTTTGGTGTTGTGTTGAATGGTGATGTGGTGCAGTCTAGTGCAGCGGCGTGTTCTTTCCGTCGTGTTTGACTTAATGTGGTGTTGTGGTTGTTTACTCTCACTCTGGTGTTGTGATGTGTAGTGTTCTGGTCGCGCCCTGGCGTTCTGTTACAATGTGGTGTGGTGATGTATTTCAGTTGTGGTATGATGTATGATGTGGTTCCATACTCTTAACTTGGTGTTGTGGCACAGTATGGTGTTGTGGTGCAACGTAGTGGTATTTCTCGCCGTGCTGTTGTGTTGAACTGTAGTAGGAGTATGCAGGTGTATTCCGGCTATGGTGTTGTGGTACAGTGTGATGTCGTGGTAGTGTGATTTGGAGGTGTGTTCTCGCCGTGGTATTGTGTAGTAGTGCAGTGTGGTGATGCTTAATGGTTGTGGTGTACGAGATGATGATGTTTCTCGTCGTGGTGTTGTGTCGCAATATACTGTAATGCCTCAATGTATTCTGGCTGTGGGATAGTGATACGGGATGGTGTTGTGTAGTGTGGTGGTGCTATGGCCGTGGTGTTGTGGTGTGGCGATGTATTCCGGCTGTGGTGCTGTGGTGTGGTGTCGGTAGCCTCAGAGGAGCCATCACAGCCTTCCTTATGGTAATGAGAAGCCTGGCGTTAAATTAATCCCTGGCTGGACCTGTCACCACAAATATTAGGGTGGGAGGGAAGAAGGGGCAGGTCAGAGGTAGAGAGGAGAGAGCGGAGGGG
Source organism: Birgus latro (assembly GCA_018397915.1). NCBI lineage: Eukaryota > Metazoa > Arthropoda > Malacostraca > Decapoda > Coenobitidae > Birgus > Birgus latro. The sequence continues at coordinate 46,251 of JAGKTI010001095.1, forward strand.
CTGAAGGTAGGGAAAGGGGGAGGGGAGGGGAGGGGACGGGAGGAGAGAGAAGAGAGGTGGGCAGAGAAGAGGGGATGAAAGAAATAGGTAGGGAGGGTGTGGCAGGGTGGAGATAGGAAGAAGGAGTGAGGGACAGGAGGCATGTAGAAAGAGGGCTGGGGGAGGGGGGAGGCAGGAGCTATGTAAGGGAAGGAGAGGGGAGGGAGGCAATAGCTAAGTAAGGGAAGGGGAGGAAAGAGATAAGAAGTATGTATGGGGAAGGGGTGGAAAGACAGAGGATAGGAGGGTGAGGCAAGGCAATGGTAGAAACGGGGGTTTGAAGGAAGAGGTAGATGGAGGGAGGGAGCAAGTGGTTGGTCGGGTGACGGGGAGAAAAAGAGAGGGAGGAGCAGGACAGAGGTAAATAGAGGGGAGGAAGGAAAGAAATAGATCGAGCATGAGGAGGTGGAGGAGGAAAAGGAGCTAGGGGCCAAAGGTAGGCAGGGAGAGGGGAGGAGAGAGGCAGGTGGGGATAGAGGAAACAGGACGATCGAGGAGGGGGGAAAAGGTGGGGGTAAAGGCGTGGGTGGTGAAGGGCAGCTGGAAGTGAGTCGGGATGCATGTTATATGCTTTGGGAGGGTGTGCCTACTTGGAGGAGAGCAAAGAGGTGAAGAGGGGGTGTATGGGAAACTGGAAAAGAAGAAATGTAGAGAAGGATGTAGGAAGAGGAACAATACGTAGGATGGAAGTGTATGTAAAAAAGCTAGGGAACAGTATGCGAAGATGCTGATGGGTAGAATGATGATTAAGGAAACTGAAAGTTGTAAAGTGGTATAGAAAGGCAAGGAGAATGAAGGTACTGAAGTTGGGTGAATATATAGGAAAGTTCCGAGTGATGAGTAACCGAGTTTGAGGGTGAATCAGGTGTAAAGTTTTGAATGGAAAAGTATTTTTGTAGAAGAAAGAGTAAGCGGGTTGTGAGAAGGAATGTTAAGGTGAGAAAGATGGTTGAAAGAAGGCAAGCACAAAAGGTGGAAGAATATAAAAGAAAGAAGACATACATCGGAAAGTGGATTTTACGAAGCTGAAATGATAGATGAAAAAAATGATGAGGGCGGAGCTGTTGTCCATCAAGAAAACGAACTTACAAGTTGGAATCCATATCGTGGACAGTTTATACAGAAAAACCGTTGTAGTGATCATAAGTTAACAACATAAAAAAAAAAGTATAACTGGTTTCATTATGCAATACAAGGCAACTCCTGCCTCGGGGTATTACAACACTATGAGAATAAGACCATAGAGGAAAACTTCTCCACGCCCACCAGTCATAATTGGCAAGAAAAAAGTGAGAAGGAGCATACACGTCGCACAGAAAATAGCACAGAAAAATTGACACTAGTATTAAGCCCTACAAATATACAGTATGCATTCGTGAGTAAGGCTCAAGCCTAAACCTTACGTAACTTATATCAGTCATCACCTGTGTTGTTTCCAAACCAGCCTCCCACTTTTATTATTATTATTATTATTATTATTTTACTAAGGCAGAATATTACTAATTTGAAACCACTTGTGCAAGTTCTCTTTTGCCTTCATACAGTGATCTCATTTAATGAAGCGACTTTATTATCGCCCGCCTTTACCAAGGCGGAGCTATAATGTTTTTGCCCGCCTTTGTATGTGTGTGTGTGTGTGTGTGTTTGTGTGTGTGTGTGTGTGTGTTTGTGTGTGTGTGTGTGTGTGTGTGTGTGTGTGTGTGTCTGTTCCCATTATAACTCATGAACGGCTTGAGCT
>JAGKTI010001095.1:70260-86503 GCA_018397915.1 Birgus latro
AATATATATCTCTCTCTCTCTCTCTCTCTCTCTCTCTCTCTCTCGCAGACTGAGACATTGGACATTATTTGTATAGCAGACTTAGAACTCTAGTATTGTTGTAATTAATATGAATTTTCGTAAATATTTATATGCAGTATGCATTTATTTTTTTCTGTTATACGCAGGGCACATGCCCTGTGTACATAGCCCTGGGGTAAACATGTCTCTGACCTCTGGCCTCCCCAGTTACACATCATTTTTTGTCGGATCTTTATGACGGCTCCTTGGGAAGCGATCGTTCACCCATCTCTTTCTTATACACGCGACATTATTTCGGACCTTCCACTTACAAAATTTAAGAAAGCAGACTAGGAATCCTTCTCAAGCATCGCCCATTTACATATGTCTGGGGAGACCATAGATGTAAAAGTTCAGAATTTTACTAATTCCATATTACACACGGCTAAGGCTGCTATTTCCAAGACTTCCCCAATTCGTGCTAAGCATAAAGCTCGTTGGTGGACGTCGGACTGCCAACAAACATTAAGCAAATACAATAGGAGGTACAGGATATTTTTTAGTCGGACAACTGAGGAAAAAATTAAGGCACACAAACAAGCAAGGACTCAGGCAAGAAGAAAACTTAGAAAGCCTAAACGTGACTCCTGGAGGTCTTTTGTGTCCACGCTAAAGCGTTTTACCCCACTCAAAGTCTGGTCCGTCATTTATTGACATCCATAAACGATGTTCTTAATTCCCAACATGACTCACTGGTCATATTTTCAAACACTAAGTCAGTCCTTCACGCAGTCCCTTCGTGGAATACTGGTTTTAATTAGACCCAGGACAGCACCATCCATAAATTGCATTCGTGCCTGGTCGTTGTTGTACGTTCGGCAATGAGCAGGTTGACTTATTTGCGAAGTCGGCTCTGAAACTCGAGGAGACATGGGACGTTTCTTGTGATCTACGGTTGAGTCTTTCCCTCGGAAAGAAATCAGTAAATTTTTTTGTGGCCGGGTCAGTGGACCAGACTGAATATACCAACTTGTAAGCCACTCCTTGGCGACTGGAACACACTCACATATCCTTGGCAGCTGGGACACACTCAGATATCCCTCACACCGACACATCCTTAACACCCACACATTACCCACATCTTCACATCTCTCACACATCCCTCACACCCTCTTATCACCCACACTCATACATCACCTACACCTACACATCGCCCACATCCACACATCACTCGCACCCGCACATCACCCACACCCATGCATCCCTTACACCCACAAATCGCTCACAACCACCCATCCCTCACACTTACATGCCCAGGCGAGATTTCCACGCATCACCCCAGTAACTGAGTCCACAGTCAGTGACTAGGACGAAATTGGGGTTTGGAATACAAAGACAACGTCAGCTGTAACTGCACTTTGTAAAGCAAAATTATGACGAGGTCCGTTTATACTACACCGACGTAAGACAAGGATAAGGAGAACGCGCAAGTGGTGTACCAACGGCAAATTGATGAACTCGGTAAAGAATGGTAACAGCACGAAAAACCATCTATCATCATCTAGAACTGTGATTACCAACCTGCATACCAGCATGGACACGAGATAGCTGAAAGAGAAGTTATGAGGAGGAGAAGGATGCAGAAAAAAAAAATGAATCCTAGTCTTTGTAACTGTCTAACGTAGACTATGTTACGAGAACCGGTAACTTGGTCAGAGGAATGATGATAACCGTGAAGTGATAATTTGGGAGAAGGTCTGAATTAGCGCTGATGAGGACAGACTTCCTAGATGGATCGTGGATGATAGGGGAGTATAAGACAAGTACTGTAAGCAATGCCATGGAATCGCACATGTAGGCTATAACTTAATTTTATGATAGTGAAATTTAATTCTGTGGCTGGAGAGGCATAATGAGGGAGAGGGTGGTAGTCCCGGGAAATAGACCAAAAGAGAGGGTTTGCCCTGTAATAGTTCGTTTTCTCTAGGTGAATACTCCACAGAGACCGTAAATGATACGATAAATAGACTGGTATCTATGTTATGCGTCTGCAATTTACAGTATATTCCTAAAAAAACAAGCACTAGCAATACCTGAAACAATGAGTTGAAGTTTGATGGTGGAGATATTCTTATTACTAACTTGGCCTAAAATTGCATTCTCTCCATCTTGAATGCTGATTTGTAGCAACACACTACTACGTGAATATGATGCTAGCCATGAAGAAGTGCTATGGAAACAGTGTTAAGTTACAGCATGGTTTTATGCCACGGGTCTGTTTGAAGTACTGTATGCTGCAAAATGAAAATCTGTGTGTAGGAGGTGCGTGGGTATGAGGTGTGTGCGAATGGGGTCCGTGGATGTGAATGGTGTGGATGTAATCGGTGCAAGAGTGTGAGGTATATGGGTGTGAGGCATGTGTACGTGTGAAGGGCGTGTGGGTTGGTGGGTGAAAGGTATGAGGCTGTTAAGGGTGTGTGAAATTGCAAGGACTGTGAGGGGTCTGTATTTCTAGGGAGTGTTAGTGTGAAGAAACAGGAGGGCTTGAGGAGGTAAGGGTGTCTAGGTGTAAGAGTGTGTGGCTGTAAGGGGTGTGTAATTGTGAGGATGTGAAATGTGCTACAATGTGAGTGTGTGTGGTTGTGAGAGTTGTGAAAAAATAAGGGGTGTGAAGGCATGAGGTTGTGTGTGTGTGTGTGTGTGTGTGTGTGTGTGTGTGTGTGTGTGTGTGTGTTTGCGCGCGCGCGCAGGTGTGAAGTTTGTGGGCATGAAGTGCATGGGCGTGTATTCAGTTCCGATTAAGTCTTTCAGGCCATTCAGCGTCCATTCAGGTCCTTCATATCCAGTTTGGGTCAGTCTAATAAATTTCGATTCATTCAAGGCTGTTTAGAACCCGTTAGGTTCAATCAAGCTCATTATGGACACTTTAAAGCCAGCTAGGTTCAATCAAGCTCATTATGGACGCTTCAAAGCCAGTTAGGCACATAATATACGTTTTGGTTTACCGTAATCCCTCCAAAACAATTTAAGATAATTCTTGACCATTTAGATCCATCAAGGTCCACTCCTAGATCTATTAACTGTGGCGTTCCTCAGGACACTGTCCTATCACCAACTCTCTTCCTTTTATTCATCAATGACCTTCTAAGCTGTACATCTAATCCCACCCACTCATATGCTGATGATTCCACCCTTCACTTTTCCATTCGGTTCTCGCAACGTCCATCTCAGCAGTTACTTCAACGAACAAGGGATGTGGTTATTGCACACCTAATGTCTGACTTGGCTCGTATCTCTGACTGGAGTAAAAGTAATCTTGTTTTTAATGCATCAAAGACTCTGTTCTTACACCTATCAACCCGACAAAATCTTCCACAGGAGTACCCACTAATGTTTAATAATATCCAGCTCAATCCTGCAACATCCTTAAAAATGCTTGGGGTTTCATTCTCTCTGGATTTATCTTGGAAAGATCATATTACATCTCTTGTAAAATCTGCTTCCAAGAGATTGAGTGTGCTAAGCTGACTCCGTACCTTCTTTACCCGTGCACAGTTGTTGACTTTAAGCACGGGTTTCACTCGCCCCTGTGTAGAGTACGACTCTCATGTGTGGGGAGGCTCCCCATATACAGCTCTCCTCAACATGGTGGAGTCAGGCGTTCCGTCTCATTAACACTACCCCTTTACTGACTCCCTTCAACCTTCGTCTCCTCGCCACTGTGTTACATCTTTATCTCTTTTCTATCGCTACTTCATTAGTCACTACTCCTTTGAACTGTCTGCTTGCATCCTTCCACCTCTACGACGGGCCCGTAGTACCCGTCTAGCAACAAACTCTCATCCCTTTTCCATCCAGCTCTCTAATGCAAGAGTTAACCGTTACTCCCAGTCCTTCATTTATGCAACAGGTCAACTCTGGAACTGTCTCCCTCTGTATTTCCTGCTTCCTATGATTTCCACTCTTTCAAACGCAGTATGTCCAGGCATCTCGAAATGAATGGATCTTGAATTTGGCTCTCTGTTGAATTGTTTTTGCTTTTTCTTGGGGGGAGCGGTTTGCGGGCTCCTGGCCTTTGGTTCTTTCCTTGCATTAAAAAAAAAAATAAATAAACTTAGGTTCATTTAGGTCTGTTTAGGTCCATTCAGGTCCACTTAGTTCCATTCAAGTCCACCTTGGCCCATTCAGGTCCACTTAGGTCCATTCAGGTCCATTTACGTCAAATCAGGTCCACTTAGGTCCATCCGGGTGCTTTGCATATTTTTAGGTCTACTGCATCCATTCAAACTTGGTCAGGTCAGTCGAAAACAATTCAGAGTCAATCAGGTTCAAGTAGGGTCATTCAGGGCCGTCAAGTCCTGTTGGGTTTATTCAGATCTATTCAGGTTGTCATATACTGATGCCAGCTAAAGCCCACTTTTGTCATTCTAATTCATTACATACGCGTGGGGGAGGGACGGGGGGCTTATAAGTCTGTCCCGGTTGTCTGTCTGTCTGTCTTTCAGCAAAATTATGGAAAAACTACTTGCATAGAATTGCACTAGTTTTGGCACAGTGATTGAAGACCACCAAAGGAACATGTCATTAATTTTTCATCAAGAAAAAAAAATAAAGTCATAGGTCGTAGGTCAAGTGCAAAGTCAGCTTACACAGTTTTGATCTTATTTTAACAACACTTAATAGAAGAGTTGAGAGACTGGAAAGGGTGATTCAATTCTTCGAACAATCGGTCAAACGTGGGTCATACGTCAAAGCAAATGTTTGGCCCTTTAAACACATTATATTTGATTTTGGTCAAACTTGGTGGAAGAGTTTAAGGTTAATCGATGGTAATATTATTCTTATTTCAGAACAAAAAGTCAAAGGTCAAGGATAGGTTAAGGATAGGTTGAGATCATCTTATAAAACTTTTGATCCGATTTGACCCAGACTTGAAGGGATTTGCTGAAGGTTAGGCGAGAAATGAGGAAATTCTATTTTGTGAGCAATCAGTCTGTGGTCAAGGGCACAGGAAGGTCATATTTTCGGAATTCAGATGTGCTAACACTTGTAATGTACGAGCATGCTGCTCATCATTTTCGAAACATGGTGACGAATCACGCTATAAAAACAAGATGAGAAATGGAGATGGAGATTCATGTCATCATGTCTATGTGATTATTATCCAGCATTTTTTGTTATGCTACAAAACCACTGTTACCCCTTGATCATGTGGACTAGCCTTTAGATTGATTGCAAGGCGAGGGTGATGCGCTCTCTTTGGGTTTCATTTTGTTTCATTCAAGATGTGGACACGTTAAATCAACTGCGGACTTTTTTTAGCCAGTTAAGTTTTTCTCGGATCATTTCAAGTCCACGGATATCAGTTAATTAAAACCGGATGTTTATGAAACTACGTGTCAAAAGGCAGCCCTACAGATGCAGTAGCTTTGAGATGCTGAGTCAGGTCTCTGTAGACCAGGTGATGTGAGTGGAGATGAGTGAGTAGGATAGGGTCACGGGCTACAACTGTGGATGTACGAGTATACCCTGTGTACATAAACAACAAAGGGCTGCTGATAGTGAAATCAATGTGGTTCACTCTATCAGATCAGAAATAGATTAAGTTGAAAGGAATTAGCTGAATAATAAATTATCGTGGTCATCATTAGACACTCCTTTCCAAGACTGAGTCTTAGGTCTCTCAGCCTAACTCCACATCATCATCTCCATCGCAGCGCTCCTTCAGTTCCTCACTTATCTATCTCTCCACGTAACTCCACATCCACATCAACACCATTATGCTCCTTCACTTCCTCATCTCTCTAACCCTCCAAGTAACTCCACATCCACATCAACACCACAACGTTCCTTCACTTCTTCATTTGTCAGTCTGTCTCTCCACGTAACTCCACATCCTCCACATCCACATTAACACCACAACGCTCCTTTATTTTCTCATTTTTTTGTCTGCCTCTCCACATAACTCCACTTCCTCCACATTAACACCACAACGCTCCTTTGTTTCCTCATTTGTATGTCCGTCTCTCCACGTACATCTAACATCCTCATCAGCACCACAACGCTCCTTTACTTCCTCATTTGCCAGTCTGTCTCTACACGTAACTCCATATCCACGCCATCACAACGCTCCTTCATTTCCCCATTTACCTCTCTATCCGCATAGCTCCACATCCATATTAACACCACAACCCTCCTTTACTTACTCACTTGTTTGTCTGTCTCTCCACTGAACTCCACATTCTCGTAAACACCACAGAACCTTTATTTTTCACATTCTCGTAAACACCACAAAACCTTTATTTTTCATTTGTCTGTCTCTCCACCTAACTCCATATTCACATAAACATCACAGTGCTCCTTCACTTCCTCATTTGTCTGTCTGTCTCTCTCCACGTAGATCCACACTCCTCTCAGGTAACTTTTGCCCACACCACTTTTCACACCAATAAGGACGATTTGGTTCAGCTAAAAGAACTTGTAGTTATCAAAGAACTGATGAACAATATCCTCGCTTACCTTTGTTTATCCCGGCATGATGGGGAAGCTGTTTAAACACTATCAACACTGACAAAATATATACACAGCTCCAGCGTCCTCCCTCTATTAAGGTTAAAGAATAACTGACGGGATTCTAAGCTTGTTTGGTTCAAGGAGCTCCAGTTCGAAACAAAAGACTCGTTTTTATTATCTGCGTTTACTGTGTCTCCCAGAACCTCTAATGAATTAGGCTTTTCCCCACCTTTACCGCACAACACTCAGTAGTGGCTTGTATTCTCTTCACACCTCACTTAAGTCTCCGAAAAATCTGTAGGTCAGGTTATCGTGCCCTATCCGTGTCTCTCTATCATCAAGAAAAATGAGAATATTCCTTCATATCACCAAATATAAGTGATGACTGTTTGTACAGTCATGGCCAAAAGTCCTGCAACCGGCCGCATATCCTCACTTACCATGAGGATTGGTGGCTAAGTTATCCCCTAGATGGCTCTGCCACTTGGGCACAACTCGAGAAAAGAATTGGACAACGCTGTGCATGCAAGAGAAACGTGCCATCCTGTATATGACGAATTACCCAGAGGTAGCAAATAAAGACACGCATACGAAGAAAACTGTTGTTTGTTGTAAGAACACCTTTGTGTAATTACTGGACGTGTGGATAGAGATGATGCTTCACTTGTGATACTCGTCCATATAGTATATATTGACAAGAATCATAACACTTCCTTTAGTTTATCATGCAGCGGTTGAGGTAATATAATGATGCATGATTAAGAGCAGTTTATTTAATATATGTGTATGGATTAGACCATACAAATTACAGCTTTTTGTTTCAGCGTCCTTTGAAAATGTTAATCACTCTCGTGTGGCACTATACCATGAGGATATGAACTACAAATGCCATTATTTTATATTCCAGAGTGATCTTTCCTTCATAATCATTATGATCATATAATATTAAAACCCTCTGCATACAAAAGGCACTGAACAGAGTTACCACAAAATACGAAACGATGTTGCTTTTTGTTTCGGCGATCCAACTCCTATTTTCGGTCGATGGAGAGGTTGCCAAGGTGAAATAAAACCACATGAAAGCTTTTTGATAAATATAAGACAGGGAGATACTGGATAGACTAAAGTGATGGTGTACTGCAGATAGTGACTGAGACGTATACCATGAATATTGCTTGCAGAATGTCTTCATAAAATACCCCGCCGTTAGCCTGACGCAATGCCTACCTCACAGACTCCCCCCCCCCCCAATATTTTTCTACCATCTCCCCCCCCTCCCTTCCCTGATCCCAACATGTCTACCTCTTCACTCGAACCTCACTTAAACACACTGACTCCAGTCTCCCCGTATAGCATGGTGGACATCCGACGTAGTTACTTCGACAGCGATACCACTGCTAACCAATAGCTGCGTAATGTATGTTTGCTACTGTTTTTACAATAGCATGATGGTGACAAATACTGAAATGTAGACTGCTAATCGGTCATCAGTGACAGTTATTATTTTTATAAGGGTCTTTTCACTGTTGTGCATGTTAATGGAATTCACAATTATATCCTATAAATAAGTTTTATAGTAAGAAGTCTGTGAAACAAAATAACTGGGATGGACATATAAATGGAGTAATTAGTCATTTCTGCTTTTTATATGTTATCACTAGATATAATTTTAAGTATGGTAATTGCAAAGTATGATCTGGTCTGTATTAAAAGAGCATAATATTTTCCTTCCCTATGAAATCCGTAAGGTTTATGTAAAGTCTTACGTCTCTCCACAGACGATTGAATCCATTTTATCACTGGTATCTAAATCTCAGGTATGGCAACACCACAAGCTGATTCCCCTGACGTTATCTCTACCCGGGGACGTATAATAGGTATGTGGCAGGCCGGGACACCACTGCCAACGATAGCTCAAGAATTTGCTGTCTCCAGGCAGACCTTATGGAGTTGGGTCAAACGATGGCAAGAGGAAGGCGTACTGACGACAAGACGGAGAAGTGAAAGGCCAAAGATCACAAGTCGTCAGGATGACCAAAGGATCTTGCAAACCGCACGGGAGAGACTAATGATGTCATCCGTGCAAATACCTAGAGAACTGCAGCTGTTCTGTCACCACCGCACCACACGTCGACACCTACATCACGGAGGAATTCTCTGTTATGTCCCAGTCGTTGGGGAAACCTTGATTACCGTTCACAAAGAGGTACGACTGGGATTTGCATTACAACACCTGCCCATGGACATAGAATTCTGGAAAATCACTATTTTCAGAGATGAAAAGATATTCACCTCGGTAGAGTCTGGTGCAACAGTGCTGGCGTCCCCCTAATACAAGATACCGCCCTGAGAACATCTACGAGATAAGATGCAGACGGAACTCTGTGTCAGTTTGGGGGTGGATGTGGGGTTAATGACCGGGTGAACGTGGGAATATGGACCGGGTGAACTAGTGAAAATGGAAGTACGTTTTAACAGCCAACAATACATTCAAATACTATAGGAAGTGTTTATTCTAACTGTAAGAGCAATGGCTATCCCTCAACCAGTGCTTATAAGGTTTGTTTATGATAACTCCTCTATTCACTGCAGCAAGTTGGTACGGAATTGGTTCAGTGCACACCTCAAGTTAGAGGTAACTGAGTGGCCTACAAAGGGGTGTGACATCAACCAAATAGAAGATACATGGACCATTCTGTGCAGAGACTGGGACGGAGGAGAGGAAAGGAGTGTGGCTGCTATAGAAATGAAAGCTTTCGAGGTGTGGGACAGTGTGCGGCGGCGCCCAGTTATCTGCTCCTATCCCGTAGAGTCTATTCCTACCAGGCTACTTGAACTTGTGGATGCGTGTGGTGGGTGGACATCACATTAATGATATATTTTGGAGGTTGCGTTATAAGTATTGTATGTAGGCAAGGTATAATAACTCGAAATATTATATTCCTTTTTTGTGTGTGTGCGTGTGTGTGTGCGTGCGTGCGTGCGTGTGCGTGTGCGTGCGTGCGTGCGTGCGTGCGTGTATGTGTGTGTGTATGTGTGTGTGTGTGTGTGTGTGTGTGTGTGTGTGTGGAGGGTTCATTTACAAGATCATATGTTTGGCGCAGCATACTTTCCTATTTATCATATTATGAATGTATTATGTAATATCGTCTGGCAACGAATAATTTCTTCAGTGTTTATTAAGAATTAATAAAAACCTAATGAATGGCTTACTTAATATACCTGTGATATGTTATAAACTTACTGATATTTTCCATAATGCGAGGCGTTTCATTCACATAATGATTAGCAATATTATAGTTTCCTCTCATAAAATTGTTGAGAAGAGCTGTATGTAGGGAGCCTCCCCACACATGAGAGTCGTACTCTACACAGGGATGAATGAAACCCGTGTATAAAGTCAACAACTGTACACGGGTAAAGAAGGTACGGAGTCAGCTTAGCACACCCAATCTCTTGGAAGCAAATTTTACAAGAGATGTAATATGATCTTTCCAAGATAAATCCCGAGCGAATGAAACCCCAAATATTTCTAAGGGTGATGCAGGATTGAGCTGGATATAATTAAACATTAGTGGGTACTCCTGTGGAAGATTTTGTCAGGTTGATAGGTGTAAGAACAGTCTTTGATGCATTAAAAACAAGATTATTTTTACCCCAGTCAGAGATACGAGCCAAGTCAGACATTAGGTGTGCCATAGCCACATCCCTTGATCGTTGAAGTAACTGCTGAGACGGACGTTGCGAGAACCGAATGGAAAAGTGAAGGGTGGAATCATCAGCATATGAGTCGATGGGATTAGATGTAGCGCTGAGGTGGTCATTGACATCAGAATTCAAGAGTATCCCCTGGTTCTGTTCAATGGAGTACATTTTCTTTGGCTCTGTACATCTCACTCAGATCTATAATATGGTGTGGTATCTCCGCAGCGAGCGTGAAGCCTTGGCCGCCATATTGAAACCCCTTCAATCATCGCCTCCACGGTGGTAATGCAATTGGATCCACTGTTCTTAGCTTGCTGTTTCTGTTTCGCTGTTGCTTACATAAGCAAAGCAGTGGGCCATGGCACTATATTTTCCGAATTCACCGGCTGATTTCAAAAGCCGTGGGCGTCGGTGGTGTAGATAAACAACATCAGCGCCGCCCTGGACCCCTGGCTGCTGTTACATAAACTACGTGGTGCTACCTATGAGAAAGCCACTCCATGCTATAGAGCTCAGTGGTAGGCTATATCTCCAGGGTTACGCTGCACCATGCCTTGGCGCTTAAGGTAGATCCTGGGGTAGTGGGGGCAGTGATGAAAAGACCAAATACTTGAGGCTCTTATTCGCTTTTTCACTTTAGACACCCTTCTGTTTAAATATGATATTGGAAAAGCTATCGTCGAACTTTTTTTTTTTTATTATGTGACAACAGTACTCATAATTTTCCTGAAATCTAAGTGATGATTTTAAATGTAGGCTTCCTTAATATTATGAAAATTGTGTAACCAATGTGTAGGCAAAAACAATCCCAGAACAACAATCCGAGTGCCTTCCTGCCTAAAATGAACCACAACAAACCGTGTGCCTTCCAGCTCAAGATTCCCCTGATTTCTCTAATTCTGAAATCGACATGGGATGGACAGTCACTCTGGAAGATATGTGCAGGTGAGATGAAGGGTTGTTCCCAAAAGCAAGGGACACAAAAGAAATATCTTTGCGGCAAAATGACTAAACAAATCTTCAACATTTTCACTTTAAATCCGTAGTATCTCTAGTTTCCTTCTGCGAAAAAATATAACTCAATTGACAATGATAATATTGTAAAGCATAATTCATTAATATCCTGTTGTTATTCTAATCATGTTTACTACTTCTAAATACAATGAAAAATGTACTTGTTGGTGTAGTTGTTTTATCATCAAAATGAGCAGGATCTAAACCATTGATAGTTGTCCAATGTCGCCAGACAGACCACCTCTTCAAACAGTTCCGGGAGTGACGGACTTCGCGATAACTCATCCCCAACACTTTCATTATCAATAGTTCCATCTCGCACCGAGGCAAGACGGCTGGTGCAATGCAGCCCAGATGATTTTCAGGTTATTTTCCCTCTCAGGTAGTGTAGATTGATTTCCTTTTCCCCTTTCCTATAAAATTTCCATGACTGATTTTCTTTTTTGCATGGTGGTCTTCTCATCTTTAATGTCAGGACCAACTTGCCTAGCCCCGAGCTCCTACGCTCCTCATGGGGTAACATAGAATTGGATGATGGATGGATGGATGGTCTTCACTATTTCCTGCCAACTTCGAGTGCAGGGTTTGGTGGTTGGGTGGAAGAAGGAATGAGTAATGAAACCATGATATGGCTATATGGAACTAAGGCAGAGGGGAGCGGGGGAAATAATTATATTAAGTGTATGATGTGAAGAGCAGTAAGAAACGTGGCAATATTGGAAGCAGGAACAGTGTGATACTCACCCAGGAAACCAGCAAGTTGTGGGATAGTAAAAAAAAGGAAGAGGAAAGCTAAGAGACGGTGCAGGACCGTAGATGAGCAATTCAGAAAAAGGTTGCGGATTCGAGCAGTTACGGTGTGAAAAGACAAACTGAGGGTCATGGCTCATGAAATGACCATGAGCGAGGTGGGCCCAAAAGAAGGCAAGCATGGATAGTCTCCCATCGACGACTGGGGTGGTTTGATGTGTGCTAGGGAAGATCTGAGAGTTTAATATTATGAAGTTTGTTATGAACATGTAGGTTCCACAAGGATTGCCAATGTTCATGGAAGAGGTGGGTCAGAAGAGCGAAATATTCAAGACAAGGAATGGGACGGAGAGAGGGCCAAGAGACAGGAGCAGGATGTGCCAACGAGTCACCTTGTAATCCCAATATGGCTAGGAACTCAGCAGAAGTGAACTGACATTTTTTTTTTAAATAGAAAGACGGAACAGCCACTCCAGAATTTGGGTGATTAGAGATGAGAAGAATGCGTGGTGTATGAAGAAGTGAGCATACTGAGGGAATCCAGGTGGAGGAAGAGAGCCTAGAATGAGACTTCAGAGCAAAAAGAATAGTATACAGTTTTGCAGTGAGAAAACTTGCAAAGGAAGGAAGTGTACTTTGGAATGGGGAGTCAGGAAACACAACAGCAAACCCGACACCGAGGCAAAATTAGGAGCCGTCAGTAAAGATATGCATGGCGGAAGAGTGACTGGACATACGTTCGAGGAAAAGAGAGCAAAGAGTATCTGGGAGAAGAAGAGATTTAAAACAAGGTAGAAAAGAAGAGCAGACCACAGTAGGGGGCAGCAGCCAGGAAAGGACACTGGCCGAAGTGGAAAAAGGAAGAATGTGAACTCAAAAAAATGAACAAGGATGAAGACCCGAAGAGGGAATGGAAGGAAATAGGAGACCGAGTGAAAAGAGCATTGGAGAAGGCTGGGAGGACGGAGTTACTTATTTGTAGGAAATTTAAGGAGACAAGCATGGGACCTAATAGTAAGAAGACAATGATGCTAAGACTGGTCGTAAGGCCTGACTCAACTCAGACTTGCAGTGAGAGTTGACCGAAGAGCACCAATAGCTAAAAGTAGTCCAGTATGATGAACGGAATATAGCTTTGAAAGAGCGCGAGTGGATGCAGAAGAATCGATATGGCAACCATTATCGATTTTAGAAAGAGTATGGATAGAGTGAAGACAATTAAGAGTGACACATTCAACGCTCCATGAAATATGAGACAGCATCAACAGCAAGCAAAGACGATGAGGAGTAGAAGACTTGAGGGAATAAAACTGGGCATTCCAATTCAACGATGAGTCAAATATGAAGCCATGAAAGTGGTAGAGGAACAATAGGGATAAAGGAAATTACACAAGTTAAGAGAAGGCTGCAATATGGCTTGCGAACAAGTAAACATTGCTGCACAGGACTTAGAGGTAGAAAAACGAGAACCTTGAGTAGTAGCCCACGTGGGGGCAGTATCAGTGGGGGACTGAAAAGGGGATTGGAGACGAGGCAGGTCTGAATCTGCAGCGTAAATAGCAAAATCATCAACACACAGAGAGGTCGAAACAGAAGGGGGCAGAGAAGAGATAATGCCATTTATAGCTGTAAGGAAAAGGATAGTACTAAGGACGCAGCCCTGGGGGACACCATTATATTGGGGAAAGGTACGGAAAAGGTGGTCTCTTAGACGGACATGAAAGGTTCAGAGGGAAAGGAATTTTTGAAGAAAAATGCCTATGTTAGCATGCAGACCAAAGGAACGAAGACAACGAAGAATATTATACCTCAGTCCAGTATCATATGATCTTTTGAATAAAGGACAGTAGTGACCGCCTGGTGGAGTGAAAAACCAGAGTAGATAAAATATTCGAGTCTAAGGAGAGAATCTTAGGTGCTGCATGCTTTGCGATACCCGAACTGCAAGGAGGGGAAAAGGCAACCGGATTCAAGATGTCACATGAGTTGAGTATTGATCATCCATCCAAAAAATTTATATGAAAAATAGTCAAAGCTATGAGATGGTAATCTTAAGGACAGTGAACAGGTTTACCAGGCTTTAGAAACGGGAGGATGACTGCTATTGGCCAATCGGGAGGAAAGAAACTTTTACTCCAAAATTTATTACAGAAGTCCAAGAGAAAGAGCACGGCCTGTGTGGAGAGATGTTTTAACATAGTATAATAAACACCATCAAGTACTTCACTTGTATTTTTACAAGATTTAAGTGAAGACGACAGTTCACGAGGGGAGAAAGGGGACGTTCAAAACTTCCTCAGCTGACAAAATAAAAGAGATCGGTACGGATTCAGAATCAGATCTGAGGCGATGAAATTCCAGGGAGAGATGAGACCCACTACTAATAAGACTAAAATAACTACCCAAAGCACGAGCAACTAAGGAAGAATCAGCCACGAACATACCATCGATATTATGAACTGGAGCCAGAGGTGGGATAAATTTGCGTGATATCCTTCAAAGTCGGAACCAAACTGCCTCAACCGGTGTATTTTCAGAAACAGATCCTTTGACCTGACAGATGGTACGACAAATGACAGCGCAAGCCTGGCGAACTGCTAGGAGACTACGCATCCGATTAGATGTGGACTGTTTACGAAGAAATGTTTTCCAGGCCGCACGTTTCACACGGACGGCACGTAAACAGGTAGTAGTCCTCCAAGGAACACGTTTGCCTTTAGCCACCCCTTCTTTAAATTTTTAAAACGCGATTTTTTTTTTTTTCTTTTATATTTTTGTGAAATATGTTTTAGTGCTTAGCTTAGTCCCCCTCCCCCTTCTTTAAGCATTTTAAGCATATTTTTTCTACTTGTACATTTTTGTCAAAATATATTTTATTACATAGTTTTAGTCCCCCCTTCTTTAAGCTTTGTAATCATAATATTTTTACTTGTACATTTTTTCTGAAATATGTTTTAGTGCTTAGATTTAGTCCCCCCATCTTTAAGCTTTTTAAGCATAATTTTGTACTTGTAGATTTTTTTTTTAATATGTTTCAGTGCCTATCTCAAGTCCGCCTTCTTTAACCTTTCTAAGCATGATGTTTTCCTTGAACAATTTTTATGTGAAATATGTTCTAACGCTCAGCTTTAGCCCAATATATCATAGACGAAAATATAGACAGGTGAAAGTGTTTTAAGGTATGTAATGCAAATTTTTGATGAATAACACTTATTTTTTTAATGAGACGTGGAGGAGGGGCCGTGCACCCCCATGTCTCCCTCCCCTCTCTTCCAAATCCATACCTGAGCAGGATGGGGTGAGGTGGTGATAGCTGGTGGAGCAGGACGGGGGTTCTTGTTAAAATGTGCGTTGTGAGTTGACCGACCAGGTGGTGACGATATTTTAATTCAAAGCTTAATTCGAGAAGTTAAAGAAAATACGCAGTCGGTATGCTTGGTGTTTTACGTCACAGATTAAAGCACTCTCTCAGACTGAAGTGGTTACAGACAACCTCAGTTATAAGTTTATAGCTTTCTCTTGTTGCTGCCAGTTCGCCCAGTGAAACTTGTACTTGTACGTATGTATGAGCCGTCAGTGGTAGTGGCTGCTTCATCGGTCCATCCGACCGTATAATTAAATGCACTCGTAAAAGTTACTGTGGCTATCCTATGGCCTTGGATTTTTCGAATGATTGCGATAAAGTAGTGGACGGCGGCAGCCCTTCGCGTTGACAGTCACTTCAATTGCTTTATGTGGCTCTTTATCTGGTGTTGAAATCCCTGCATTGAGAGATCACCCAGGTTGGTTGTGACCACACCTCACTATCAAAAGTTTACCGACATTCCTTTCCCTTGTGGGCGGAGGCGATGGTAGGTGATACTTGAAATGCTCTTACGTGAAAACATTTTGAAGTACTCAACAAAACAGTAAAACAAAACAAAAAAATGCTCTCTGACGTTCGGCGACGCTTAATACATGGAAGGTAGGACACAATGCTGACAGGGGAAGATCGGAAAAATTTTGTTTGTGATTACATCTGTGCTATTAATTCCATTTTCCTTCATACTGTTTCGCTTCTTGAGACCAAATAAATCCCAGAGTTTAAGGACATCACACACTATTGCTTATAATCTCAATCTTCAGTTCCTTATAGTTTACCACCATGTTATTAACTTAAAGTCTTTCTGAGTGCCATAATGTTCACCAACAGTTTATCTTTTTTTTTTCCCCCCAGTTATACAAGGCAAAATACAACACTCTTTCAACCACCGTCCTAGTT
>JAGKTI010001095.1:86923-98121 GCA_018397915.1 Birgus latro
CAATCCTTCCATGAACCATTGGTAGGTAGCCTTTACTACATAACCTGCTTGTGTCCCAGAGTAGACAAAGTGGGGCATTTCCAAAGGGTAAATAGGAAGGGAACCAATAAAAGTTTGGATCTATGAGCCTCGCAACTGCGAACCAGTAAAAAATGTCCGGCTAAGCACTTTTCCCAGCAAAATCCCAGGTGAAGTGAACCTGGATCAAAGGAGGTTAATAGTTAGCGAGTAATTTCAGTCACAAATACGTTATAATGTATAATATGAGGGCAACGTCTCTCTCTCTCTCTCTCTCTCTCTCTCTCTCTCTCTCTCCACTTTTATTTGTTGTCTTTTATTTAACTCACTTTTGGTCGTCTGTAGTATAATGTTCCATGTAGTACCCGACGATTATATTCTGCGGCGAGTGAGCTATTGCAGCCTGAGAGTATTAATGCCATCACCATGAATTCGGGGTCAAAGCAACTCTAGTATCTTATTCCAACTGACGCTAAACGATTTTATTCAGATGAGTGATTCACAAGAGCCTGAGAGCGTTAACTTTACATGCTGCGCGCATAGGATTGACTTTCCACATGTGCCTTTCATTTCATCCGTCTCCTCTTCAGTATCTTTGTTCTCATTAATCCTCTCTTATTTAGCTTATTTGTCTTTTTCTTTACCACTTCCGCCTTTTCTTTATCTCCTCAAATGCTCTTCATTGCCAATGATACCAACTCATTATTACTCTCTTCAGGGTTCATTTTCTTAAGTTTTTCCTTTCATGTTTCCATTCTCTCTCTCTTTCTCCGTCCGTCTTGTCTTTCAGTAACAAGACAGTGCTAAACAGATGGAGGAGTTGGTCAAGTGGTCAGAGAAGTCAGTTGCTACGTGAAAGGACGCAGGATCAATCTCAGTCTTGGACAGGGAACAGTCTGATGATTGAATTCCAATAAAACAGGCTTTACTGATTTTCTTCAAGACTTAACAGATCATAAAACTATCCCGCTAATACCATTCTGTGTCTTCAATGAGACGGTCTGAGCATGTAAGCAATATAGACGATGTTTATGAACGCCAAAATGATATGCTTATGAATGCGTTGAATAGATGGAGTGTTGGATTCAGGGGGTGGACTGTCAAGTGTATGTTCTCAAAATCGATTTTGTTTTTTTAATCCTTGTTTTAACCTCATCCCTTCCACAAATTTAGTCTGCATCATTCACAAACTGTTAAGCTGACTTTGCCATGTGACCTCTTTCGATCTTTCCTGACTCAAAACACTGCTAAGTTCGACTGAAATCCTGTCAAACTATTCGAGTTGACCTTGCCCGGTGATCTTGGATTTTGACTTTCTGTAAGCGAGCAGATGTATGTTGTTCATCCATCATGAGTCAATCCTGATGAAATCTCATGAATCGGCAGAGGCCAGCTGCTTCCTGCCAATTCTACTGGGGAGACAGTTTTTTGTGTATGCAGTGTAGTCATGACACTGGGCATTAAACACAAATGAAACTCTACTTGTACCCTGAAAGACTGAATGAGAGTGGGACATCAACTACACCCCGTGGGTGTAACATCTTAAGACCCCAGTAAAGCGTTCAGTAGCAAAACGGACTCTTTAAGAATAACCTGAAATCCTGATGATAAATCTACGAGCTCACATCTCACGTTTCCTATGACCTTGACCTTCAACTATTTGTTTTCAAAATCGACTCTTTTAATTCATGCCTTATCTTCACTCGTACAACAAAGATTTGTCTAAATCGGAGGAAGATGAATCCTGTCCTTGACTGTCATTTTGGCTTTTGATCTATTGCTCCAGAATAACAATAGACTTACTTCTTGGTAGACCCTTAATCCCTCCACCAAGTTTGGTGAAAAACTAATTAAAAATGAGCTATTTTGTTAACAGGTAAGTACACACATGAGTCGAACTTTGACCTTGCTCTTTGACCTCACCCTTTAACAAGGTATATTCATAACTGAATCATATTATTCTTACCTTATCCTCAGTCCTTCCCCTAAGTTTTATCTAAAGTGAATAAAAACTTTTAAAGCTCATTTGACTAAGTCGGCGGTGGACCAAGTCCCCTGATTTTGACCTATTGTCCTAAAAATAATAGGTTCCTCGTTGATGCCCCTTCAGGTGTTCTCCGCGCAAGCGCACACACGCACACGCACACGCACACGCACACGCACACACGCACACGCACACGCACACACACACACACACACACACACACAGTATCTGACATTTCTCAACCCAAACGTTAATGTTAGGGGTTTAACAGGTGAACACACACATAAGTATGATACAGTTGTTCCAGTCTAGTACTGGTCAGTTACCCTAAAATACACTAATTCCACAAACGAACAAACAATGCAGTCAGAACACCTGACATTTTATAATTCCTAAGGTACCATTATCGAATTTAATTTAAATGATTTATTTTTCATTCTAATGATTCTGCACAAGTTGGCTATGGTTTATCGGCTGTTGATCTCCTTCGGCATTTTGGCACCAGGAACCGGACGAGCCAGTTTCGTCTCAAGGATATACAAATCACGCGCTGGGTACACGTTGAGGCTGTGGACTTTATTCTTTCCGACAAGGAGAATATGTTTTCTTCCGTGTTTGTTTGTTTGTTTGTCTGTCTGCTAGCAGGATTAAAAAACTAAAAGAGAGATTTGGACCAAATTTGGAGGGTAGATAGCCCAAGTCCCAGGGAACAATCGATTTAACTTTTGGGACCGATCCGGATCGTATTACAGATTCCGGATCCGGAAAACATTTTTTGTGAAATCCTAGTCAGTGATGAGACAACCTAACCCATTAGGAAGAGTGATTTGGAAATTACGTTGCCCTTGTCGGAAAGATGCGCTCCACTGAGTCCCCTTCTAGTCTGTAACTGGTTCTGATTTCACAGCACAGGCACACTGATGCTTATCTCCTTCACCGTCATGGTCACACTTGCTATTCTTCAAACAAGCTCAAGACTATGATGATAATTTAGGTGAGGAAAATTCGAGCATAGCCAAGGTTATCTGGGACAGCTTGCAACGTTAGCTAAAGAAAGCCGTAGTGTGGTAGCCTGAGGGAAAGTGAGAGAGAGAGAGAGAGAGAGAGAGAGAGAGAGAGAGAGAGAGAGAGGCAAAAGGCTTAAAACAGTACACATTTTAAGTAATCTTTTTCGATGGTGTTCTGTATGTGTGCATGGAATTTATAATGACGAATAAGAGGAGACGAATGCGACAGGGGAAACACACAGTAGAGGATTGCCTGGAGGAACACATGCGAGTGAGTGTAAAGGAGTATAATGCACGGCGTTTACATTAGGAACGGTAAGAAGTTTTGGGGAATACTTAACAATACTCTTAGGCTAGTGTAGTTACTTTCAGCTACATAACATCCTCTAGCATCAGGTGGATAAGAGTAATACAACTTTTGAGACGATGAAGAGTTAATGGTCACAGTATTAACATTCACTTTCCTATGACTCACCACTCGGTTAAATAAAATCGTGCGGCATTAAGTGGAATAGAAAAGTAGAGCTATGTCGACCATGAGAGGGTTAAAAGTGACCCAGGTGTGAAGACGTACTCAGAATGACAGCCTTCCGAGTGTCTAAATTCAGTCACAGGGAAGAGAGTACAAAGTCTCCGATCATAATATGCAAACATGGAAAGTTAATACAAACAAGGAAAGTAGGCTAGTCATCTACGTTCACACCTTCAATCTGATGACGAATTTTAGATTGTATTAATGCCACCTCTTGATTGTTTCGCCTTACTTAGCTGAGCATGTTATGGATATATGGGTTAATAAAGATTACACTTCCTTTTTTTTCAACAATAAAAATGGCTCTGCAGTGTGAAATCTACTCAGGGGAAGGTGTTGGTCAACTGATAAGCATTGAATTGGTGACCAAAAGGACGCTAGACTAAACTTCGGCTGGAATAGGGAACAATATAGATGTTTGAAATTAGTTAATAGCGTCTTAACTATGTGCGTGAGAAGTGACGTGAGTGTAGTATATTTGGGCAGCCTGTGGAACATGGGTGAATTTGAATATGTTAGGGATGTAGTAGAGAGATAGTGTGATAGAGAGAATGAAGAAATAAGAGGGGGCGTCAGGAAGAGTGATGGATTGTGAGGGAATGTGAGTGGTGTGAGAAAGTAAGAGGGGTGTGGGGAAGTGTGAGGGAGTGAGACGGATTGTGAGGGATGTGTGGGGTGTGAGGGAATGTGAGGGGTGTGAGGGAGTGTGAGGGGTGTTAAGGAGTGTGAGACTTGTGAGGAAGTGTGAGAGGTGTGAGGAGTAGATTGGAGTGTGAGAGGTATGAGGGAGTGTGGGGAGAGTGATGGAGTGTGAGAGATATGAGTAAGTGTGAGTGTTTGAGGGAGTGTGAGTGTGAGAGGGTTTGAGGGAGAGTGAGAGATAGAATACAGTGTGAAGAGTGTGAGGGGTGTGAGGGAGTGTGAGAGGAGTAGACTGGAGCGTGAGAGGTGTGTGGAGTAGACTGAAGTGTGAAGAGTGTGGAGGAGTCTGACGGAATATAAGGGGGGTGTGAGGGAGTGTAAGGAAGTGTATAAGAGTGTATGGAAGTATGAGTGGTGTGAGAGAGACAAAAGCATGAAAGAATATACATTGTAAGACAGTGCGGCGCGTGAAAGGGCATGGGGGAGTATGCGAAAGTGAAGGTGTGTGGAAGAGTATAAGGGGGGGTGAGAGAGAATGAAGGTTATGAGAAAATATGAAAGACTGAGAGGAAATGAGGAGACGAAAGGTGTTTGAAGAAGCATGAAAGGGGTATGAGGGAGTATGAACAGGTGAGAGAAATATGAGGAATTGTGAGGGGTACAGTGGAGTGTGGGAGGGAGTATGTGGGTAGGGCGCCTTATAACTTCTGAAACTCCGCCCGTCCACTTGGCATGCCCCACCGCCACATAGACCCGAGTCGAGTTAAAGCCCAGTCGATCTCGCCACTGAGCCCCTAAAGTCCTGTGATTCCAGCCCCTTCTTCCAACCAACCTTCTCTCGCCCCCATCTCTTGCTTCCCTACTCCACCCCCACCTCCTCTACACCTAAACGCACATATATACACATCCACTTACACACCCACTTGCTTCATCCACTCACTCATTCATTCATGTACACACTTCCTCGTTACACTCGCTCACGTAGTCACCCATTCATAGCCACACACGTACACACCCACTCGCGTACATACCCTCAAATATTGTATACACCTACTCACATACACACTCTCTCAAGTACAAACCCTCTCATGTACATACTCCCTCCTGACAGCCACTCCCGTACACACCCACTCATTTGAAAACTCTTTTAATAACTTTGCCTACGACATTACACACATACACGCACACCGCACACACACACACACACACACACACACACACACACGCACATAAAGTACTCACATCCACACCGAGAGGCACACAAAACTCACAATTACACACTCTTCACTCTCACACACCTCACATCCACCTAACTTCCACCGTATACTTATGCCTCTTCAAATCTTACACTCACTTTCACTCCCATATCCATCTGCACTTGTTTTTACACTCTTATATCCACCCAATGTCACCCAACTGGACTTATGTCAGTCCATTCCCTCAGTCCTAACAGGCCTCCAGAACACCTTCACATATTATTATTCTCTATTCACTCTCAATATATGTAAAACTGCCTTCATTCTATCTTCAGTATTGAACTGTAATATCATGCTGCTCACAAACAAATGCTATGGAAAAGATGTAGAGCTATAGCATTGTTTTATTCTGCCACGGAGCTACGGGAAATATTACAAAAGGACAAAAAACTCCACTATCTTAAAGAGAATGAACTATAGTGTGATGGTATTAGCGTGTGTGTGTGTGTGTGTGTGTGTGTTAATATTTCGGTGAAGTATCAGTAAAGTCAGTCTTAACGAAATCCAAATGAGCATACGGTTACTTGTCCTAACCTGGGACTGAACTCGCGTACTTTCGGACAGCAGACTACTTTTCTAACCACTCCTGCATCTACCCGCTCTGACTCTTCTACTCATTCACACTTTCTCATCCACCTGCTCTTACTTTTCCACCCTTTCACACTCTTACCAAGGTCTCAATCTTGACCTTTACATCCACACACTCTTACTTTTACAACCATTCACTCTCTTATGTCCACCCACTCTTACTTTTCCATCCATTCACAGCCTCCCACCCATTCACTCTCACTCTTACACCCAGTCACACTCTTACATCAACCCATCCTCACTCTTCTACCCATTCAAACTCTTACGTCCACCCACTCTCACTCTTACACACTTACGTCTATTAACACTCTTATATCCATCCATTCTTACTCTTCCACCCACGCAAGCCCTTATATCCAGCCACTCTTATTCTTACACCCACACACTCAGATACCCTATAACTAGACGTGTGGGCGGAAATTCAAGTGAGATGGTGTGGAGGCGGTGGCTGTGAGGTGGTTGGGTGTGCTGGTGGGGAGAGAAGGTGGGTGGGGGGGGGAATCAGGGGTTATAAATTTTCGATAACAGTGATCTTGCTGGGGGGAGGGGGGAGGGAAGAGGGAGAGGGGAGTAGGAGAAATGGAACGGTACGAGGAGGCGAAAGAGAAAGGAGTGAAAGCTGGGAGGAGAGAGATACAGGAGGAATCGAGTCATAAACATATAATTTAGAGTAGCTGACTGTAACATATTTCCAAAGTCTAGAAAAAGTAATTTTCAACGGTGCATACCTACATATATTGTGTGTTTGCTGCTAAGTGTGACCGGTCAAGAAATTCTATCTGCTAGAGTCTCTGCACTGTGTTAAAAAAAAGTTGAAAACCAGAATGTGTTCGGTGCTAACACATACACCCTCAGATATGATGTTAAAGGCAGCCGGAGAGAACCACGAAGGGATAGTTAATGAAATCAAGATACTGTTTTCTCAAGTTTCAAGTTCAGGATCATTAAAATCGAGAGAGATTTCATCATCATTATAGCAGTCTTACACTTGTTTTTCACAATCACAAATGGGATGACTCAGATCCAGAGAAAGTAATAGGAAAATACGTAAGTAAAAACTGTTTAGTGTCCAGTGGAATGACCCAGGTATCCGTGCCATCATTCAAGATGGAACTTTTTGATCCCACCACACATCCACACTAATGTGACTCAGTTTCTAAAGTCGTTAGCGCAACATCTGTGGGGGGGGGGGGTAAACTTTGGGGTACATTTTTCCCCCTAGTTCTTTTTTTTTTTTTTTTTTTTTTTTTTTTTTTACTCAGTCCAACTTCCATTTCTTAAGCACTCACTTTTTATATCAAGCAATTCTCTTAGCCATTCACATCTCCTACCCATCAAGCTAAACCACATATGCCATTGTCACCAACCCAGCTATATCTGTTCTCTCTGTATATGCCATCTATTAACATATGCTTCAATAAATCTTATAAAATTAATCAATTCACATCGTTCACTATCGCTACAGTACGCAATGCACATTTTCCTCAACACTCTAATACCCCATACATTCATAATCTAGACATTTCATTTCACAACATATCCACATCTTACACCAGTTTACCAATAAGGTTACCTACTGAATACTAGCATGATCCCCACCAGACGTCTTGTAGCCTTTATTAAGACATTATAATTTTCCCATCACAACATATGTATGTACCGTAACTCTATATATATGCCCTTCCTATGCACTAGTATTTTATTTTCCAGATCCATTTATTCCTAAACTATTTAGAAATTCTTCCTACATACTACAGTCATATATTACGTCATCCACACAACCCTAACGACTACAGAAAAAACAAATGTTCCTCACTTGCTGGACTTCGGGATCTCTGTGTTCTCTTCTCCATCAGATTTTCCATTTACCATACCTTCATCACCAGGAAACTCATCGCTCTTGAGTTTTTGCAGGGATCTGTCACTTACTACTGCTTAAGGTTACAACTGCAGCTCAGTTTCGCTCCACCGTATAAATGAATTTCAGTAATCCAGGTTTTATTATTATTATTATTATTACGTCAAAAGCCGAAAGAAAATTGTATTCAGTAAGAGAATATTAGAACGGTAAGGAAAGTAAACTGCTGTCAAAGCTTCTAAAGGAAACCGCCACCGGAATCCGAATGAACTTTCTGAAGCATGTCACGCAACTATTTGAGTGAGATTACTCCACAACCTAGTAAACGAAATAATAAAGCACCTACAAACTCACTAATACTGTTTCCGATGAAAGAATCTACACTTAAGAGCAGTGGTCGATCTGGTTCTAGTACCGGACCAATCGCAGTGTATGCCACGCCAACCTAAGGGTTGGTGATAAATTGATAAATTAAGTTTAGTTACATTTCCTGTTAAGGTGCTTTTGATGAAAATCAGAAGCAGACACCCAAACCGGTGAAAATTTATCTAAAACTGAGAGGATTAAATTTTTAAGAACAGTGTTAAGTACTGATGTTGCTCAGCACAGCAACAATGCCGGTCTTGACCCGTTACCTTGATCTTTTATCATCTGCGCTAAACTTCCCATCCCCACACGCAATGTATGAGCTAATTTTCATCCAAACTGGACTAGTAATTCTTGAATTAAAGCAGCACCCATGACTGACTCTGATCTATGACCGCTGAACGTTGATCGACCTGCATCAAAATCGAATGACGTTTTCCTAGACCCCAGCACAGTGTAAGCACCATTTTTTTTTTTTTTAATCCGAACTGGGTCTGACATTGATGAGATATTTTGTAAAACGTAGATTCTTACACATACATATACATATTACACATAGAATCCGATTCGATCAGAAGAACTACGTCTTCGGTGAAATCAGCATCAAAATCTTGCATACATTTGCACGGAATAATAATGTTTTGCTCAAGTTTAAGGTTATTAGAAACATCCACCCTCCAGAATATAAGCAGTCTAAAGCAAAGTTAGTGTTCTCAATATACTGGGTATGAGATGTCAATAGTTCAAGACCTATTAATGATATTACACGGTTTTTGTTTTTTTCATGATTTAATTTCTTTTCTGAAGCTTACTATATAAGTAGCTCATTAACAATCCACTTAAAGCCTCTGCAGGTCTGCACCATAAGAACTACTGGCCAGAACTGATCCCTCCCCACGCTGGTGGGAATGACGAAGGGGTGTCCAGAGTGAGCGTGATGCTCATGAAACTCAAAGTGATGTAATGGCAATGCCTTAATGTGCGTCAGGGTTTGTATACTCATGTACCAGCACTCAGTTTATATGGTCGCCACATTTGAAACCTCGAATTCTGTACGTGGATGCACTCACATTCCGAGACACATTCTACCAGCGAACCACTGTATCTCTCCAGTAATTTTTGACAGGTTATTAAGGAAATCAAGTAGCGACCTAGGCTTTCCTTGTAATGCCACAGCAGAAAATGGTGTGAAATTATCTGCATGATAAGAGAGTTTAATCTTTAGACGATTCCACGTATCACGAGAACAAATAAATTCAGCACACCAATAAGCAGACAACTGTACCTCTCGTAGCAAAAAAATACAGACACTGAATTCACTGTAATGACCATCAGACTCTAACCGCCGTGTCCGATTTTTTAAACATGCAGCAATAACAAATTAGAAAAAACATGCTCCAGTACCGTTGGAGACAATTATGAAAAATATGGTTGACATATTCATGGCAGAACTAAAAGTGCAGTGACTTGAGAATCTTCATGTTGAGCTATGGGGTTTCTGTAAGTAGAGAGAGAGAGAGAGAGAATAGTAACTTTAACATCACAGTTACTGTATTTAAACCCAAGATTTATTGTATAATCACTATTGCATTTTAACATTTCTTCATGTGCCTCATCAAGTACTGTATTCTCTCTGTTCTTTCAATATTTTTTTCCTTATTACATCATTATCGATTTCTGCCTTTTTTTGTACTCTTGGACACAACATTCTTTCTCTCAGCTCCATCAGTCTTAATCAGCCATTGCAATCCTCTCACTGCAGTTCATCACTTCTTTATATGCAACAGCAACACTCTAATTCCCTCCATTCTCCAGGTTTTTCAGTTCATTCTTATAGTACATTCTCAAGCACTACAATCCTTCCATCTGCACCAGGAACCTGAGATGTAGCCACAGAAATTCTCTTGTTATCCTCAGACCACCAGTTTCTCAAAACATCCTTTCCACCTGCCTCTCACGTCTATCTAACTGCTTACCTCAAACAGTCACATTACACTAACGAACCCTCATCCCTGAAACAATATAATTCTCACCACTAGTTACATTTTACATTTCTACACCAGAAATTTTGAACTGGCGATCTACACAGAAAGCAATATGAAAGAAGTTACAGAGTACAATACGGCATCAGAATTTAATTACACCCGCGCTCGTGAAGCGAGATCATGATAATGTTTTACTCAACTCTGTGTGTGTATACATGTGTAACTCACCGGGTCGGTCAGGATCACTTGATGGTAGTGATCGTCAGCTTTTACCCTCCCGGAAGGGAGCTGAGAGCTCATATAGTCCGATCTGTGGGCAAGGCTGTGACCTTCACACACGCACACACCCATCCCCTTGCTCAAGGGGGACAGTAACCACCCACTTCGTCAGTGAAACTTTTCGCAACCTGAGCGAGGCGCGAACTCCCGTTTACCAGATGGCAAGCGAGAACGCTACCACTGCGCCAGCGAGCGGTGTGTGTGTGTGTGTGTGTGTGTCCGTGTATGTGTGTGTGTATGTGCGTGTATGTGTGTGTATGTGCGTGTGTGTGTGTATGTGCGTGTATGTGCGTGTGTGTGTGTATGTGTGCGTGTGTGTGTGAGTGTGTGAACAAAATAGTAGTTTTCTTCAGATTTCAGTTAAACTAGGTGCAAACGTCGAGGATCTTCCCAATAATTCACCTACCTATTGATGCCCTGAGAACAATAGGCCAAAGTTCAAGGCCACATGGCAAGATCACCTTAAGCATCTTTCATACGATTTAAGCGAAACTTGGAGGAAGGAAAGAGCGAAAAACAAAAGGATTCGTTATATTCTGGAAATCAGACAAAAATAAAGATCACAGGCCAAAGTCAAAGTTTCTTCCCGTGTGTGTATTTAGAAGGAACGGTATCAAAAGTTAAATGATCACGAAGACGTATGTATGCAAAGGGAAACGAAGGAACAGAACCAAGATACCAGT